>JAGFPH010005670.1:53195-67421 GCA_018207615.1 Philaenus spumarius
CAATTTTAATACTGACTTTGAACGAACCCATCTATTTTTGCTTAAAGGGTAGCTATATAGGAATTTGATATATACAAAGCCTTTAAACATAACAACAACCAATTGCTTAGTGACCAGCTACAGTTCATTCCAACATATTGTACGATTCGGCGATAAGAATTTCTGACTCTAATCAAATGACCACTGAATATAGTCTGTAGTCGTTCGACCGCGATATAAAGTAGATGTCTACCCGAATTACATGTCACCGTTTTGTGTTGTGAGTTACATGTTTTTTTTTTGTTGTTGTGTTTTTGATTATTATGTTTCGAAAAGTGTCATCGACATAATGCTGAACGAAGTCATACGACGGATACAAGGTAAAATTAGTTATATCTATTGGTGATTTGGATACATATACAATTTGTTTAAAATAATAATAATGTTTGCTTATATATTGTTACGAAGCAAAATTAAGGGTTGCAGAAAGTATTTGGAATAAATTAATGACATTAATAATGCCCATTAAACCTTAGGTTTCAAATCAGCAAGTAGCAATTTTTGATGCAATATCAAGACAAGTTGTAAAATAAAGTCGAGTAGTGTATGAGATGATCACGTTCTGTAATTCTCAATTTCTTTAATTATTATAGACCATCTACTGCTTATTTGATAAATAGTTTGCAATAGTGAAAGGAACTATTAAAACTAGGCTGGCTATAGTGTGCAAGGAATTACTTTTGTACTGTTCCGTATAATATAATTATTATTATTCTGCGTTTTGCAACTACAAACTTACTGTGAACAACTAGAAAACCAAAAACACAATGAAATCAGCAATTCTGTCTGCACAATTTTACATCTGCCTAAGCATGCAGGAAGATGACAGCTCTTTGTATCAATTCATTTTGTGCAAAGTGTTTTAACCTATCCATATCAAAAGTTGAATCTGCCTAACGGACATCAGTTTATGACATTAATTTAATACATACCGTAACCTTTATTTAATTATCAACTTACTTTTTTTTGGCATCCCTTCATCTCCTTAGCCTTAAGCAGCCATTGTTTTGTAAGGGCTAAAATATCTTCACCTATTGCATTCGGGTTGTGATGTCTGACAATATCTAAACAAATAACCATGGATTATTATAATACAATTGAAAAGATACATTTGAATGCTCACTTAAAATGATGAATAGGCTAATAAATGTTACAAAATATGTTTAAAAAATCTAATATTACTGCAATTATGTTATATTATATATTCTATATGAAACATAATTAAAATGATTTTTAGTAACAGCCTACACATTTCATTTTTAATAAAATAATAAATGATAAATATTTTATAGGATGTATGTACATATAACTTTGCAAACTGGAAAAATAAGGTAACCGATACCAGCAGGTATGTTCAAGCTGTTGTTTTTGTTATATTGTTGAAGTTATAAATGGCACTACAATATAACAGAATGTAACATAAAATAAAAATAACAACGTTCATTCTGAACAAGACCTTACCCCTAGTACTGGACACAGTATGATACAATTCCTACTATATACATATAGTATTTAATTTACCACATATGTCATGTGTATCAACATTTAGTGAATCAGTAAATTACAGTCAAGAGATGATACAAATTTGTGTAAAAAATGGCTACCTAATAAAAATTAATAACATATACTGTATTATATTTTGAAATATTAAGTTAATAAGCCAAGGGGCCCTATATATTGTAGGCCTATGGCTTTAAAACATATCATTGTGATGTGATAGGTTATTATGTATATACTCCTATTTAATAAATGCCTGTAAAAGGAAACCGTTCAATTAGAATATGTTGACACAATATAATTTTATAGCAGCTTCATAAATGCACTAAATGTTTAGACTACCAAACCCAAACATTGCAGTTTAATAACTGTGTATTAACTGTTAAATTTTATATTAAGGCAAAACATATGATAAAATCCAAAACTAATCTCACCTAACTCATCTGTGACTTACGTTTAAAAGTCAAAATATAAAATAGATTTAGGTTTTCAGGTTACCAAAAATGTTTTAAAATTTAACTGCTAGGTCTATTGTTCATTAAGACTGAATCAAAAGTAAAAACTTAGTCAAATGTTCTAGGTTTACTAACTTACCATGAATGTAAATATTAAATTATAAATACTAGGGTAGTTGAATAACAGTGTACGACTTAAGCCAAGGACACTGAAAATGTTTCCTGAAAACGGTCACTCTAGAGCTTAGTTGTTAAATTTTAGAGTTTGTTGTTATTTTTAGTGGGGGATAGTTCAACAATCAAATTATGGTGATACATTTTTTATCATAACTTTAGTTTAAGAAGTCATAGAGAGGTCTAGTTTGCGGCATTCATTTTCTTTTTTTACCCTCTTTAAAATGATATGCAACTTGCTAGGGGTTGCTATTTGAAAATAAAAAAACTACCCCCAGCAACCCCTATTTAGGGGTGAGGGTTGAAACCCTAAACCACATAAAAAAGTACTTTGACTTATGTTAGTAACATTTACCAAATATTGTTTGAAAATTTACAGTCGTTCAAAAATTATAGAGGACACCAGGTTTAAATTCTTTTTTATAAGGAACATCCATTAATATAATATTACACCGTATATGAAAAGTTATCCTGATCTAACTTAGAGTATATTTTAAAGTCAAACACTAGTTTTGTAGCTATCGTAATTTTTTTAAATTTACAAGCGACTTTTGTTTTTTTAGACGCAGTTAAATATGTAGCCTATTTGCAAAATATGAAAAATGGGTGTTCCCCTAAAAGTAACGTAGGCCTATATGTTATATTTTAAGTAGGGGCCTATGTTAGTTTTATAAAACAAAATGTACTTACCAAATGTGTAAAGAACTGATCAAGTCTTGACTATGTTTAAGTATGGCGGAGTATCGGTACACAATAAACTGACTGTGGAGCAGGACTGAGAAGCTGTGAAAACAATAAACAGTTAAATAATATCCATACAGCAGAAAATTGTTTAATACAATAATTATAATTTACCAAATAAGCTAACCTGCATTATAAAGATTTTGCACACATAAAGGCCTGACATTGTTAAATCTACTAGGCTACATAAAAAGATTATTATTATTAAAATTTAAATAGACAAATTGAAAATTGATATATTTCACTGCCATTGAACAACAGAATTACTTATTTTAAAACTCATAAACTGCCACTTTAAACTTAAAGTTGAATGAATAATCTTTTTTTAATTATTAATGGAATTCAGTATACTGTAAAAATGAAAACCCTAATACTTTTGAGAGGTGTACAAAGTTACTGTCAGTGTGATCAATTCTACCAGGATTCATTAATCACTGGTTGTTTACAAATCAGTAGAAATTGATATTGCTTTAATAAATCATAGACTAATAACCAACCTAACTTTTAATTATTATAATTAAGGGCCAATACTTTTGGTTAATATCATAAATGATGAAGTGCTATGTTATTTAAGGTAAAATATAAAACACGCCTCCTTGCCATAATATGACAGAACTGCCAACCTTCAAGCAAAATTATATAAGATCTAGATTAAATAATAATGTTTAACTACGGTATATTACTAAACAAATTGAATCAATGGGAGTATATATAGCTTAAACATATTCAAAAAGAATACAAATATCAACATCAATAGGCTATAATTAAGTATAAAATAGGCTATATCACAAATATCAAATTTGTATAGGGTGTTTAAAGTTAATAATATTACTAAAACATCTCATGTTAAGTTGGTAACACTTCTCATTTTCCTAAAACAATTCTTCAAATGATGCTAAGCCTAGTTCAACAAGTAGTGGTATTCTAAAAGTTCACCGTTATATGTTAGGTACAAATTTACTATACGGCCCTATGCCAACAGATATGCAAGAATAGCCTGAATTTTTAACTTAAAATAGTTTTTAGTCACAGTACCTATGTTCACTTGTATTCAACATTTAACAGCAGAATGTAAAACAATGTCGTTGTCTGCAAAAATTATAGCCGGAGGTCGTATAGTAAATTTACGCCCAGTCGCTTTCAAGGTTCAGTTTTTACACATAGACTAGCCTACTGACAGTAGCAAAATTATAATTTAGATCAAGTTGTACTGATATAATTTATACATGCAATGACCTATCTAGTGTAGAACTAGTAATTTCCCAATGACAAAAGTTGGGTTAGACTAACTTTTGTGTATACCTACTGCAAAAACCAAATAAAAAGCTGTTGTAAAATAATTATTTTAACAGATGGCCTATTAGAACTTAATTTTTAGTTTTTACAATAGCAATGTTAAGTTCTCAAATGCAATGTTACGTTTAGTTATTGAAATCTTAGACATTCTACTAGGGCCTAGGCCTAGTATTTTAGAAATGTATGCTTTACTACAGTACTTGTAAATTAGAGGTTATGAAACTTACAAAGTGAATTAAATATAAGTCTAGGCATAGTATATCATGACGAATTCTCAAGGACATTAATTTTAATATCATTCATTAATTTTTGTGAACATTTATGTCAGAAATAGCATAGTTGAAGAAAAATTCCAAATTGCAATGGGCTAAACTGTATTATAAAGGAAAATTTTCAAAGACAAATACTACGAAAATATATACTGTTTTAAATTATATTTACTAAATAATTGTAAAAAGTACTTACCACACAAGTGAAGAGCTGATTATAAACAAGTGATAAGTGATGCATTAAGAACTTCCAAAATAAACCTCAAGAACTGGCAGACTGTAGATTGTACTGTAGCGTAGAGACAATAAACAAGAAAGGTGAACGGTGAAACATGATTCATTTTCGGTCGGACCTGTCACGTGGTAAATGGTCGAACCCAAGTACCTAACGGTTTTATTTTTTGGTACTCCACACCCAGATAGTATAGTCTATTGTGTTATAATAGCGAAGAATGTTCGTACAGTTATAAATCAACCATCTTAGCAGTAAATATGGTTTGATTTTACAGTCTTTGTTAGTTGTGAAGAATATGTTTGGGTGATTTTTCTTTATTTTAGAAATGTGCTAAGAATGTACTCAGAATGTCTTCAGCACATTCCAAAATCATATACTGAAAACGTGCTACTCACATGCTAGACAATCTCTAAAAATGACAAAAATAGAAGTGAATTTATCATTTACCGAGCATGTACTCAGTATATGCCTAAAGTGCCAGTACATGCCTGGTATATATGGCACTTTGTGAGTATGTACTCGGTACATTCTGTGCTGTCTGGGTTATACGATACGGCTATCAAATATTTACAGAAGACAAACAGAGATAACCATTGGTAGATCTCTTAACTTAACGTAATATCGGCATATAGTAAATATATATGCATATAGGCATTATAGTATTTCACCGACTAGGTCAGGTCGCGCACCTAGTGCAATGACTTACGCGATATTGAGTTTATGTGTTAGTTTTGTGTGTGTATATGTGTACGTCTTATTTATTTTAATGTTCGACGATCTCTTCGGAGTGATTAGGACTTGAAGATGAAGTTTCGGCTCCGAAACATGTCGTCTTAATTGTTAACGATAAGAAGTCACGTGACTGACCTTAATAAGGTAATACTATTATTAATAATTATAATAGTGACTTGGTACCACAAACATGCAATTCAAACTACTCGTAATATCTTTTGAATACGAAACAAGTCATACTCTTTCATTGTCACTCCATATCTAAGAACAACTCATTTACCGTTTTCTTTGAATAAATTGGTTCAATTTTTAAACTTCTGACTACGTTAATAATACACACACAATTGCAGTAGAGTTGTTCCAGTAATCAGCAGAAAACCATTCTCAATATGCACTAGCACTTTGGTGCTTTCAAACAGTAAAATTGTAGTTTCTTGTGTTAAGTGTTGTACCACCTTTAAAGAAATAATGACAACTATTTGGAATGCGTGCTGGGCTAAGACTAAGATGGTACATACAATCCTATAAGAATTAAAACTTTACCGAGTACAGCAAAGGATCTGTAACCTTACCTTATTTAAAGTTGATATTGAACACCTGAGTTAGCTATTTACAGGAAATACAATAAATACAATTCATAAAAGAAAAAGTTTGTTTATTAAATTACTTGCAAATTGATATGCAAAAATCATATGCCCTTACAGAAAAGATTTAAATTGATATGCCCTTAGTTATAATTGAAAAGAAATTTAAGAATAGTTTACATTTACAATATTGATTTTGATTAAATTTAAAAGATCCCTCCCCTAAAGTAAAATTAGAAAAACCCTCCTCATTTATAATAAAAAGATTTATTACAATTTATTAATTTTTACAAGATTACAAGATTAAATACATTGCACCATGGATTTATTAATAACATTTGTTTTGTTGGCCAACCTTAATACTAAGTCAAATTAAATAAATAATAAAAATAATGGCGTTTAATGATTTTCTGAGACGTCTCTTATTTAAGAAAAAAAAAAGGTTTTTTAAATTTTAAATGAAATTCCTTGGGGATTGTAGTTCCAAAAATTTGCTAACTGTCCCATCCAAATTATTTAATTAAAAGAAATTTAAATACAGCCTTTATCAGATTATTTTGTATTTTTCTTGTTATAAAATAGCCTTTATTAATTTTGATTTTAAGACACAGGTAATTGATATTTTGAATTAAATATATATATTATCTATTAATAGTCACTGACATTTCACTAAGTTGGTGTTTTACACTAACAGTTCTTTTGAAGACAGAAATGTTTAAAAGTTAAGCTTATTCAGTTTTTTTTGTTGGTCATTGTTGCACCAGTTGTACACTATGAAACAAAATACAACATAATTTTAAGTTTCAGAACCAAAAGGTTAAGTGCAAAAATCATGTGCAAAACAGAATTGTAATATTATGCAAGAAACTGAATGTATGGTAACATATTGTTTTATAAAATTAATCACAGAAAACTTTGAACAGAGACTATTACTCTACTAATATGTTTATCCTTTATATAGCACAAAAGGCTACTATATTTTAAACTGAAATTTGCTGAAGGCTTATAGGCTGTATAATAAGGTTAAAAGAAATCGCTGTATAGGTTAAATTTACTTATAGATTAACAAAATTACTCTGTAACTGCAGATATATAATTATAGTTAAAATTTACAACAGTACAAATTAATATAGCAACTCAGATGGAAATATAATTAACAATTTGTTTAAATCTTTACCTGGTAACAGATGTCAAAACGTTTAAACGTATTCACATGTTTTGTGATGTAACGAACTTGACCGTCCGGTTTACTAAATGAATAACTTTCGCGACATTACTGGTTTTCCGAACTTTGTGAAAGACTATTTTTGATTTAAGAACTAGTTTACATTTCACTTCGCGTTTTACAAAATTTTTACTTTGCCATGAGGTTTTCGAAGTTTTTCATGTCGGTCGTTGAACGAAAGTCTTTGCAAGTTCAAGGTTTATAGACGAAGAGACGGGACTCAAGCTTACGTAACTAGTCGAACGATACGCTGATATCTACGCATGCGCTTAGCACTGCCTTATGCAGTCTTGATAGTCAGCTGTTTCTGAGTTGCTTACATTCACCGTAAGATGCCGTGGGCGTTTAGTTTATTAAGCAGGGATTTACTTTTAGTTTAACGAGAAATGTCTTTCTGATTGAATTATTGGCGCGCTGCTTAAATAACGGCACAGTGTTCAACACCAAAAATTAAAGACACCAAGAACATATAATTTTAGACGTAGTCTCCGGATACGAAAGCTAAAAAGAATATTTACAATGAAAGTTATTCAAACAAAATCTCAGACGCGACACCATCAAAGAATGGAGTAATTGTATTTCGCCTAATTTGAATTCGTTAGCCCACACCCCAGTGCACAACCAAGCCGAGAGATTACTTCCAGACCATTTCACCTCGGCATTAAATACCAATTAATGTCTCCTTCTAATGAATTATATTTACCGTTGTAACTGTAATGCACTAATTCTCCGATCCTAGTGCACGGCGTCGGTTTCAGTGTGATTTATGGTATTGTTAATTAAATGGAGATTGCGTATTAGCGAGAAATAGAGAATATATCTTAGTGTTTGGTACAATAGGATGGTTTTAGGAACAAGTATGTAAATAGGTATTTATTGAAGAGAGATAAATACAAAAATATTTTTTATATTAATCAAAACCAAAAAAACTCGTTCTTTAGGTAGTTCGGAAATGGTGTCAGATAGAAGGTATAAAAGTCAACCCTGGCAAAACAACCCCTGTACCATTCGCAAGAAGAAGAAGGCATTACAATCAACCCTACCAGGACAACGCTGTTGAGAATCCGGTACTAAACAAAAGACTCCCCCACTTTGACAGAGTTATTGAAAGAGTGAGCACGAACATATGACCATGCAGACTCTTTGGTAAAACCTGGGGTCCCAATCTGGATATGGTCTACTAGACATTTCCGGCCATAACTATACCAATGGTCGCCTATGCTTCTGTCTGACGTATGGGGGTCAATCATAGAAGAAAGGATCACAGCAAACAAAATAAAAATATCCAAATGCAGGCATGTCTAGGAACCAAAGGAGCAATAAGCACCAGATCCACTGCAGCATGAAGGATGATCTGCTCTCTCTGTATTTACGAGAGAAGTGATGTGCATATGGTGCTGCTCTCTGGCAGTACCGGACGGCAACTTAATTCCAAGAACATACCCGCGAGAATAAGAAAACAACTCGGCCGTAACAGTATAAAATGTAAAGGACGATACATTTTGTTCAAAACTTTAAAACCACTTTCCAGAGTGGCAGGTTTGGAAAGAAGTTGCGCCAAACCAGGAAGAAGGTTTCCTGCCTTGGTACAAGGATGGATCAATAATGTACGTGTAGGGATCAAAGGCCCTATCAAATCCCTTTTTACAACATCGTATACTTCCCATGCAATGGCATTTTTTTGTGATAAAGAAAACATCAAAACTTGTCTCAATGGTGCAAAGATATGTAATGTCACGCAGCTCTCAAAGCTCTAAGCGTATACAAGTTTGAGCCGAGACTGGTCTGGAAATATTTGAAAGTAATTAATCAGTTGGAAAAACACAACACATAACCCTGGAAACGAAGAAGCTTATTAGCTTGCCAAGAAAGGTGCGGAGGCAGACTTTGTTGGGCTAGAGAAATCTTTTGGCCTCACCAACATCATAAGGGCCCGCTTATTACCACATAAAAAACGTATATTTATAAATGTGAAATATGTAAAAATAAATGAATAAAAGTAAAGTAACAGTAATAATTTATCAATGACACAAATTTCACCTTTATCCGAATTGATTTCCGTGAAATGAATATCACACATAAACTGACTGAACACAAATACCAAATTGTAAATGTTTGAGAGTTTAAAAAACTGCTCCTCAAGCTATACGTTTTAGGTAAGGTAACGGTTCCCACCCCAGTGCGGAATCATGGGAACGTAACGGCGGATGAGATAGCTAAAGAGCCAGCTCTGTTGAGCCCAGCGAATCAGAAGGTACCGTCTGTGGCGCACTTCACGGATACATTTGACGGATACTTCAGGAAACGTTGGGTGGAAAAGTGGAGTAAGGAGGTGACCGGACTCAATCTGTACAAGATTCAGCCAGTGTCGGTCCATGATGACATCTACAGAACGTTCCAAGAAACATCGCGTCCTTTACAGCCAGGGCTACATACTCACGCATAGCTACCTCTGCAGATTAGAGTCAACGGAATGCATACTGTGCTAAGATGGTGAAGAAGATCTGAGGCACATTAGTCTTGGTTGCTAATAATCAATCTTCCAGAGGGATATTCTCAGAACAGAGATAATGGGACTAGAAGCTTATCTATCCTACCATGGACATCGGGCCATCAGCTATACGTAGCTGAAAGCCGGCAAAAAAGTAAGTAAAAAAACAACAACAACTGATCGAGATTAAGAGATGGCAATGCTTTAAATTGCATTGAACTGTGGGAGGAAGTGGTTCTATCCAGAATATTTAAGTTCTTTTTGTTATCCTACCATTTCGTTTTGATTAGCCGTACAAAAATAAACTCCAGAGCAAGTTTTTTTTACATATCTATGTAACATAACTGTAAAGTGTCTAGTCGAGTATTGCATATATTCAGGATATTAATTAAAAAATAGCGACTTCTTTGTGGGACACGCTGCATATTGTTTCACCGAGGTCGATAGCTTCAACTTCGCTTGAAAGATTAAAAGGTAGCCCATAACCTGTGCTAGGCTGTACATAGATCCCAACACGACTCCGCAACTCAATTTTGAATCAAGTACGGTTTGTATGTTTAAACAGCCATTTGATGCACATCTTGATAAAAACGCATTGCACATCAATTAGAATATTTACAAAGAGGGAAAGTATGATATTACCAGAAAAACCATTTTGTGAACCCAAGGGTCTGATTCAACTCCGCCCCAAACACGCTATAACTAGAGCAGTAAAATTTGCCCTTACTGCCCTAACGATTGGTATACAAGGGAAACATAATCCCCACACATTGCACGTGCCCTCTACTACCAACCCCTTTATTTTTACGAACACTGTTTCATTAATTCTCCCTCCAGAGGGTGTCATTGAAAACATAAAGCCCCCTGGCGTGTCCCTTCTTATTGTCTTACGTCACACTATATGTGACTGGTAAGGTCTTACTTCGACATTTCTGAATGTAAAAACAGGTATGTCGATTGATTAAAATAGTTGTCATAATTAAAAATAAAATAAGATATATCCTTATTATAAAATATTTTTGTAAAACTTACATACATTTTTCATTTAAGTTACGGAATCCTAACCATTATTCTACACCACATAATCGATTTTCGTGTTATACTTTAATTTAAAAGAACCATGTGTTTAAATTATATGGGCGTTTTTTTATAATCTCTAATTTTAATTTGTATAATACCAACTCTCTGAAACCTCAGACTTTTATCCAACTTGGTTAGCGGGTTAAATCCAAAATATATAAATTGAACCGGTGGATAAAATTACGTGAAACTGTTCACTCATTTCTTATGTATTAAAACCAAACTAAAAGATATGAACTTCTTTAAACGGGAATGTAAGTAATTTATAAGTGGCATTTCCATCACCAAATGATTTCTTAAAATGTCTGTAATTTTCTGAAATTTACGAATAATTTTAAAGAAAATTTATTCCAACAAATAGTTTAAAAATGCAATTTCTATTTATTTAAAACTTAACTCAGCTGATTAAAGATGTCAGTGTTGGTACAATAATCAGCTGTTAGCTCTAACTGCTTTAAACTTACATGCAAGTTAATTTTACAGTGACATTTCCATTACCACCTGATTTCTTAAAATTCCTGTAATTTTCTGAAATTTACAAATAGTTTTAAAGAAAGGTTATTTCCATAAATAATTAAAAACTTGCGTACTTAAGACCACACGGAAGAAGTGTAAACTTCTATGGCGATATTCTGATGAATACAAAATATTAAAATATATTATGGAAATTATTTTGTGTTATTAAGCACACAATTAGTTGGACTTCTGAATCAATTATTTATCTGTTATTTTATTCAATGGGTTGCTATGGTAACGAATATAAATACATTCAAGAAACATCTGTTTGTTCATCAGTCTAGGCCTAACCTAAAACTATTAACGATTATACATTTGAATCAACTGTTTTATCTATTTTTTATTTTATTGGTTTCTATGGCAATGAATGTAAATACATTCAAGAAACATGTGTTGGTTCTTCATTCTAGGCCTAACCTAAAATTATTAAAGATTATACATTAGAATCACCTGTTTATCTGTAATTTTATTCAATTAAACTAGTGTATCCAGCAATGGTTCGCTATTGCTTGATTTAATTTAAAGGGTAGTAAAGTTAATCGATTTCATTACATTGACTTAAGGAATCGAATTGCAAAATAGTTTTTATGCCACTAAAGAATATACTACACAAATTTAGATTTATAGTTTTTAAAACTTTATAGATAGTACAGTAAACCTGTTGTTTGCTTTTACCTAATCTAAAAGAACTGATAGTTGTAAAGAATTGTAAAAAACCTGATTCTAAATTAGCCCAATTGGTTGCAAATAAACGTGTTTTAGTTCATTGTAAGGCTAACCTAAAATTATGTTCAGTTTTTGATCCAACTCATCCAAACAATGTTCAGTATTTCACGAATTTGAACATTTTCCGGGAAACTTTTCAAATCTGTCTTTCCATAAAAGCCTAATTCGGACTATTACGAACATTTTAAAACAAAAAAATAGCCGAATTGGTCCAGCCGTTCTCAAGTGAGCTTACCAACAAACAGCATTTGTTTTATTATTATAATATAGATTGTGTTAATATTAACGGGGGGGGGGGGGGAATCTGTTACACTTTTATAACCAACTTAAATATACTAAACTAGCAATGAGTTCGTGGCCTAACCGGCTAAAGCGTAAGTCTATGGTGATTGACTCTGCTGGTTCGAATCTCAGAAAGACCAAATTTTTTAAAACTGACGCAATAGAGCGTTTTATAAAAAGCATGAGAAAATGCGTCACGGTAAAATCCGATTCTCCTCCAGCAAACATAGCGACGAGGTGCGCCTATAGAAATGAACACTTCAAAAAAATCAATTAGTCTTTATACAATACTTAGCTTAGCTCATTAAAGATGTTCAGTGTTGGTAAAAATCAGCTGTTAACTAATTTAAACTGTCATGTAAATTATTTCCCAGTGGCATTTCCATTACCAGCTAATTTGTTAAAATTCTTGTAATTTTCTGAAATTTACTTAGCTATACGTTGCTAACCCCATCTATAATTATTTTCTATTATAAGGTAAAAACTGACAAAAATTCTTCCACCTTCTTAGCTTATGTTTCTTTGACATTTCCATTAAAGCTCTTTATTAATGCTTTAATACAACTAGGGACTCTGCCCCTGGACGCTTCGCGTCCCAACCCCGCCTCGGCCTTCGGCCTCAGATGGCTGCTTCGCTTCGCTCGCAGTTGGAAAATTCTCTAAAGAATCTCGTTAGTCTTTGGCTCGTTTGTACATAGGTTTGTAAAATTATGAAACCAGGCTTAAATATATTAACAGTAATTACAAGATTAATAATTATAACAGTAATTAAAAACTATCCAATGAACAGCTGATTTTGGATAATACTCATGGCTTGTTTATAAACAGCTGTTTTTACTGCTTTATTTACTATTTCGTTGTTATTTTGTAACCAACATGGCAACCCATAAGACCAAATGTTAAAATTTTTTAACTTTTAAATTAGATTTTCTCAAAAAATTGCGTTTTTACACGAAATACAACTATATGGGTGTACTTAAAAATCAAAACTACACCTAAATACAAAATTTCTTTGAATTCGTTAGAGCCGTTTTCGAGATCCGCGTCAGATACAAAGATACAAAGATCCAAGAATTGCTCATTCAAAGTAATAGGATTTGTAGTTATAATTTTAGTTATCGTTTTTTTTTTTAGATCAGGACTAAGTTATGATGGATCTTTATAAATTTTATTATAACTCCCGCATCGTAAACTTAATATTAGTTTACTTAATTACTCACACATTTAATATTAGTTCCCAGCTTAGGTTTAAAGTTATGAAATTACTAAAGTTGTAAGTAGTAAGTTAGTGTAAGTAGTAAGTGGTCGGTCTTGCCTAGTACAAAGTGTATCTATCAGACTAGAGTAAAATGCAGGCGACAATAAACAGACCAAGCTGAGGCCCGCATTTATTTATTCCCGACCTTATCTCTTTACTCTGTCCCCAGGGAACTGTTTCTTTGCAAGACAGATTGATTTATTTACAGGCTTCGAAACCGTTTCCTGGTATTTTCTATACTTTTCAGTTCACTGCGACGGCAAAACGCAGCTCTGAAAATCCGAACCGTTACGCTTGCCAATGGATAAAGTGTGTTTTAACTTTTAACTGAATCTCTAGAAACTATTTTATTTATTATCTGTACTCGGGGAGACCACTGTGTGCTTCGAAGCTTCCGCACACAAACAAATTATAATTAATAAAGGTAAACATGGTTATTGTTTGAAAACTTACCACCTCCACTTATTTCAAAAACGGAAATATATATAAAAAAATCTGATCTCAGGCAGTTCGCCGTCAGGGGCAACCTTCGGAAACCAATTTACAAAATCCTAACCCCCCCTACCTACCCCCTAATACCACCTCCATATCAAATATGTGTAACGGTCACGTGACTTAAATTAGAC
>JAGFPH010005670.1:76227-90781 GCA_018207615.1 Philaenus spumarius
CAAAATACTGTGACTAAACAGTTTAGGTAAGTCCTCTAGTTTTTTTTTTAATTCTAATTATATAAAGTGATAATACGACGAAATATTATAATTATATAAATATTATAATCATACTGTTATCGGGATACATAAGCGATAATTAAAACCTTTCCACCCGCACACCCACCGCACAGTAGAACAGGTCACTGATCCTTAGCCGGCTGGCCCTCGCTCCGCCAAGCCTCTGGCTGTCAAATTACCCTTGTCAAAGTTTTTAGGCAACTGGCCCTCGGTCCTAGACTCCTCGGAATCTATTTAATGATTTGGATAACGTTTTTACTAAAATGGTTTACATTGTCCCTCAAAATACATGAACTGGATGGAACTGTGAATATGGAAATACATTGATTAATACTCTTTTACAGGGTAAACATTGTTAAAACATTGTAAGTGTTAAAACATGTAGGTGATTAACTACTTGCTACTAGTGGAAACATAGTGCGTAATTAATTTGTTTTTCTAACATGTTTTTGGATTTAAAGATTTATATTGTAAGATTTGTTCAAACAAATTTTTTTAAGAGAAGGGAAAAATCCTTCATGGACGTTATCTTACCCATAGACGCACCCCTGTGTCACGACTCAGAATCATACTGAAGGAAACCCCCTCCTCCAGAGTTGCTGGTCTGGGACCGCTTGCGCACTACTTCAGTCGAGGGCTCTTCTTGTCATTTCTTCTCTATTCTTTCTTGTCAATATTAAAATCCATTTTCTTCTTTCTTGCTGACTAAAATAGCTCTTGCAAATTGAGAGATAGTGTTCCAGTTTTCAACATTCGCTAGCACCCTGAGTTGCTCGCTGTCACCACCTTTGTGTACTTGCCTCTCCATATCCCATCGAAGAAGGTGTGCTCATCATCATCTCTTAGTGCTTGCAGCTTGGCGATGTAACTTTCCCAATCTTAAAGAGGAAGCTTCTAAAATAACCATGGCCTGTTAGCAGTGGAGTGATGTAGAAGTTTACGTCCCAATGCTTTCTCTCTGCCCAGCTTTTAAGATCGGGAATGAGACGGTATGTCCACTGTCCTTTAGTCTCTTCATCACATCTTTTCTGCCAGCTCATTCAGAGTATGTGTTCTTTCGGTAAGGGCCGTTGTACTCCTTTTAACGTGTGAGTCTCTGTCGTATACCCTTTTCTTTTCTATAGTCAGCAAATCTATGGGGATCACTCCTGCGATGGCTAAGACCGCTGCTTCAGACTCTGTATGGTAAGACGATATTGTAGATATTGCGCCTCTTCTCTGGATGGACAATAAGCTATGTCTGTACTTATTTTTAAAGACAGCGTCCGGCCATATTTCTGCTCCATATAGCATGATGGCGTGAGCTATCTCCATCAGCAATCTCCTTCTGCTTTGTCTGTGTCCTCCAATATTGGCCATCAATCTGCTCAGGTTAGCTATCCTGATTGATGCCCTTTCAGCCTGGTGTGTTGCCAATATGATAGCTTTGAATCCAGAGTAATTGGAAGATATTTTATTGCTCTTTTGGTGGTAATGGCCTTGTTACCACATATTATTGTTGGTATTCTTTTTCTTGTTAGAATAAGTATCTCTGTCTTAGCGAGTGCCAAATGCAGGGCATGTTCACTCATCAACTTGCTTACTCTGCTGATCACCTGGATGATTTTTAACTGGGCTAGTTCTGTGCTACGGGCCTCAATTACAATTGCCGCATCATCTGCGTAAGCGACGAGGAAGGTCCCCGCTGGCATCTCAATCGGCAACAGACTGTCGTATAGACAATTCCAAAAGTCTGGCCATATGAAGAATCCCTACGCTACTCCGGCAGTGATTTGTTCCAAAATTTGAACCTGTCATTTCCTGACTATGCATTCAGGTTTTGTTAAGTTTTACGCATTTTCATAATCTACATGAAATTACCAATAAGAATTGCTTAAAATAATAGTGTTGCAATGTTAAATATCAAAAGTTACATCAGAAAGTTAAAATTTGTAGTAGTACAAAAATTAAGATGATTTTATTTTTAAATTAATGATTTAATGATAAATGATTTAATTAATAAAAATTAATGATTTAAGGTTTCAAAGAGTTAGACGTTTCTCTCTTGAGTTTAGAAGGTGTCAAATGTAATTACAAATTTCCCTGGTAAATAGGCTTTTTGATAATGTAATTCAACCTTCCACTTGTCCCTCTTTTAAAATAGTATTTAATGCCTGAAAACGTCTGAAATCAAAAAATATAGCGTGCTGAAATAAATACTGTACATTGTCATAAAGGGCGTAAATAATTTGTGGGGAGTACCTAAAAACTACATCTATACTAACATTATAAAGAAGTAAAATTTGTTTGTGTGTTTGTATGTAGGGGGTAATCTCTGGAACTACCTAACGGATTGAAGAATAATTTTACGAATAAAAAGCTACACTATCCCCCAGAACATAGACTATAATTCATTTTGATAAAAACATTTTTTATTTAAATATTTGTAAATTTAGTCGGAAAAAATGCTTAGGTTAGGCCTAGGCTGATGAACCAACACATTTCTTGAATGTATTTACATTCATTACCATAGCAACCAATTGAATAAAATAACGTAAAATAGCTGTTCGCTCTAATATTTCCGTCAACACCTGATTTCAAACTTTGAATCAATTTTTTGTATTTCTAACTTATGTAAGTGTAGACCTGAGCCTTGCTGGTTCTTTTAAACTTTATTAAAACTGCTGTTACAAAATACACGAAATAATTTGATTTGAACATTTATCACGGTTTACCATCTTAGCTTTGGGCTTATTATTAATCCTACACCTTTATTATTAAGAAAACATAACATGATTATGTGAATAGAAGAGGCCAACGGGGTTATCGTGTGGAGCACTCAGGGGTTTCCCCTAGTACTACATAATTTTAAAATAGAATGTTTTGATATACTTGAATTTAAAGGGAATAATATTAAGCCCTACTAACGTTTAAATTTAATTTCTTTAATTTGATTGTGACTTTTTGTTAAATTTTTTGAATTTTTCTATTAAAGTTGTTTTGTTATTGTTGTTATATTTTAACATTCTGTTAATGTATTATTCTGTAATTAACTGTTTATATTATTATTATATTGCTTTATGCGTATCCCCAATTTAGTTACTTTTGTAGCTAGTTCTATATATATTATATTCTACTATATTATGTTTTCATTAACTTCTATTTGGTTAGATTTTATCGTAGCAGTTAGTAAAAAGCAAAATATGAAAAAAAAAAGTAAAGAAAGTAGTCGTGGGACTTCCGACAGAAGTGAAAACTAATGAACATAAATCGTTGGTCATATTGGTTTAATCCGAATTCTGATTGTTTTAACACTACCAAATAAACTATTTTAACACAACTTACAAAATGAGAAAGTACAATGTACATTTCAGAGGTATTACCAAGTAAACTATTTTAACAGAACTTACAAAATGTGGAAGCACAATGTCCATTTCAGAGGTACTACCCAGCGAGCACATAATATAATAGAGAAGCTACTCGGAACGCAAAGTGAAGCCGGCTTGCCCGCCGGATGTGTCGGACCAAGATGGCGGCGCTGCCCTAGTCCGAGCGTAATACGCGTTATTTCAGTTAGTTCATTACTGTTAGTCGCAGTGAGGGTAGATGCTGTTTGTTGTAAACCTAAGATTTCAACCTACACGAAATGGTAAATTGTGCTGCATTTGGATGCAAGTTGTTTTCGAAGTAAGTTTAGGATTCTTAATAACTATAATAGTCTAAGAACAACGATATTGTTAGTAAAATGACAAACCATGTACTTGGGCAATGTGTAGGTATGAACTTATTTCCCAACACTTTACATTTTACTGAAAATGAGTTGGACGATAATCATTTTTGTTTAGTAATAAAAATAATAGCTGAAAAGTATTTTTCTTTAAGAATCCGTCACTACTGAAAGATTAGTAATGAAAGTCTTCATAAATCTAAGGTGAGACAACAACTAAATAAAACTGTAATTTTTTAGGGTCAATAAATATCGAATAATGTCTTAAAAGTATTTGGACTAAGTTATTTAATACCCATAATCTATAGTGAAACTTCGAGGGTGTTGTAGACATAGAAATAAGTAACTAAAACAGTGTTTTCTTCAATGTAATTTAATTAACTATTATTTAAATCAATGCACTATTATTACTAATCCCAGCTAAAAAGAATCGTTGATTTATAAATATTTAACAACATTTAGTGTATTCTATTACGTAGCAACAACACGTAGCCAGGCAGTGCAATGGTATGCGGCGATAGTGAACGTTAAGAGGCAGTTTTGCCGCGTCTTATACCTGGATTTCTGAGAAACCCGTTCACGATATAAAAAAAAGGTAAAATAATTAACGAAATTTGGTTATTTATCTACAACTTTCCCACTGACAAAATTTCTCTGACCAAAAAATAAAAAATTTTCCAACAGAACAACTTTTTCATGTCTGCTTTTCAAAAACAGAACTACTAGTATGTAAAAACAAATTTTTACTAGAATTAAGAAAATTATTATTATTTTTTAATTATTACTATCGATATCCTCAGACTCTATACTATATGCATGCAAAATTCCAACAATATTCTTCAACTATTACTGTTGATAATGACGGTGTATTTGTCGCGGAGTTTTACCGTGAACTGAGCTTGATGGTCGTAGATTTCAGGATGTATGTCGGACCAATATGGCGGATTTGGCCTCACTTTTAATGCATGGGATATATTCACTTGTCTTCTCTTTTCTATTATGTACTCGCTGGTACTACCAAGTAAACTATTTTAACACAGCTTACGACGGAATGAAGAAGCACAATGTCCGTTTCATTGGTAGCATGCATTTTATACCGTGATTTGATTGTGGTACGGTACGGTACGGTGTGCGAGATTTTATTCGAATACCCACTCAAAAAGTGCTGAACGGGCCATAAGAAGTATTCACTTCAAAAATCGTTATAATAAAAGGTAGGCTATTTGTTTCGAAAAATAGAAATTTTATCAACAGAGATAAATGTCATATATCGACAGTGTTTCATATTTATAAATGTAAAAAAGTTACCTGTTTTGAATGAGTTTAATCTCTTACCCATCGTTTGCTTCCTTTCCGCCGTCCTACCATAGTACCATCATCTGGTCAGAAAGTACCCACAAAATAATTTCGTTGAAATAACAGCTTATTGCCTTATAAAACATTTATAAATGTATACCTTAGAACTTGAATCAGTTTCTGTGACCTCGTTATGAAGGAACTACAGTATATTGATGTAATTCCATAAGTTGCCTTTGAAGCAAAGCGTTCACTAAAGACCTTACCTTGTAAGACTGTTGCAGTTCAAGCGACGGTATTGACGTAGTCATTTCTATTCAACTAAATATTAAACAGTTACTTCAAAGGAAACGTGTATTGCTGGGTATGAGATCAGTTTTGTGTTTGATAAACAATTTAAATAAATGTTAGAACAAATGTACGAAGTTAGTTTTTGAATTTTACAGCGGGGCGTGTATTTAGAAGCAATCTTCCAAACAACGTGAAAAGTCCGTAATTAAAATTTTAAAATTATATCTTGAAAACTATTGCAGTGAGTTTAAGTTGATATTGCAGTGATTCTAACAATAACAAGAACTTCAGATACCATACGTAACATAAATTTAGTACACACTTATTTGATACTTTTTCGAATAATATTAACCTATTTTTAAGGAAGTATTAAAATAAACCATTTTGTACTGAGTGTAACATTAAGCTGATATCACAATTGAAGGGCTGAGAAGCTAAGGGGTAGAAGTGACATTTTTTAAATAATGGAGTTAAGTGAAGAAACTGGCTCTTCAACACATCTTAATGTTTGTGGCCAAGGAATATAACTGTAAGTCTATCATTTGCTGTGATCTAGTGGCGAAAAAAAACTACTTCGTAGAAGAGCTGTTTGGCTTAGAAGCCAAGGGATGCATGTGATGCAAGTCGCTTTACTTTACATATGTAATTTACTTGTAAATGAGTAGAAAGTACTTTATTTTTTATTTTTTAACCTTTCTACGTAATAATCACTAATATTTTAAAGCGGACGCACATGTGCGTCCATAGCACATAGGCTTAAAATTGGAGTGCGAAGCACTCAATGCTCTGTGTATTGAAAATTCCACCAATACGGTGTTTGGCGTGCTAAGCACGTGTATTGAAAATACTCCCAAAGCGGAGGTTGGCGTGCAATGCACTGTGCGTCGGCCGCTTCTCATAGTGCTCAGTGTCAAGCTCACATGTGCGTCCTTAGCAGTGAACGTGTTAACACAAGTACGTGTTAAGGTGTACAAGTGACAACTTTTATCAAATATTGGCTGATAACAAAGAATAAGAGGATGAAAATCAAATTAATCTTTGTTATTATGTTAGCCTAGGACCTAGAAATTAAAAATATACTAGTTTTAGTAGTGATCATGGTTTTGATTATAACCTATTTAGTGAACCTGGTTTAATGAAACCTGGATTTGATTATAACAGTTTAACTTTAAACTGACTTTTCTCAAAACTAACTCACTACACTTATATCCCTTGGCTTCCCAGACTTTCAATTTCTTTATTAGAAAAGCGTAAATGTGGATCGGAAAATGTGATTTTTTGGTAGAGTGAAAAATTTACAAACAAATCCTGTCGATAACAGTAAAATATTTCACCACAGTACAACATCGCTGTCTTCGTTTTTAAAATTTATTTTCTGAATCCTTTTCCTCTTTGTACTTTTGAAAGTTGCTTTATTAGTATTTAAAACTCCATTGTTGTTAAATTTGTTTTAGACATGTGCTTTCTTAAAAAAATCAAAATGGAATTTCTTGAAATTGGTACTCATATCAAAAGCTCCCATTGTGTGTCTAGTTTCCCTGAATTTTCCAGACCCCTTTTATTTGATGAGTATTATTATTTTCTCCAGACACACCGATGTTATAATAATTATATAAGGCACTTCCGACGCCTCTATAAATAAAATAGGCTAGCTTATAATTGTTTGTAGAGACGATCATCTTGGATTTTTATCCCATAAGATTAATGTTAAATTTAAAACTATTTATTTCGTTTATTTTTTATCATAAAATTGTTTGCAAGGTCTCATTTTAACCACAGTCACAATACGCATCCGTTTTGAATTTCGCATTTTTTTAAAAATCCCCTTCATTTGTCACGTAATTGACATTTTTTTAAGTACCAAGTTTGAAATTTTTCCCTTACACAATAACAAATTAATAATTAAAAGTGAATCGCAAGCCGGATCAGCAATGTTATAAAGAATATTCAGTTTTTTTTCAGCTCTCAATTACAAAAGATAGATTTATAAAATGGTTTGAAATGAGGCAATGTCAAAACGTTCAGCTGCAAGAAATTGCACTGTTTAGATACGGCTATAGTGAGAAGCAACTCCATCGCCGGTTGCTTTCTTTTATTGGAATACAATTATTACGTAGGTAATAATAGCAAACATAAAATAAAGAATTGGGAAGCATATGTGAAGATACCTCGTACTAACCACTGTCTACTGAGTTTTTAAGACCTAAAATTAGGGATTTTAATATAAAACATATTTTACTTTACACCTAATTGTAGAATAAGAAACAATAATTTTATTCAGATTATACAGGTTGTGTTTTGTAAATGGGCCACCTTTGAGATCTTGTAAACTATAAATCTGACAGAAAACTAAATAAATAAATAAATCTGACTTTCCTTGTTTTTTTATAAATTAAAAAATATGTAAACAAATAAAAGAGCATTGTGGCGACAAAATCACACTGATTTAAATAAAACCCGAACCACAAAACAAGGAACAGAAACTATAACTAAACAACTAAATTGTAAGTTAAGTTTAATACGTTACCCTTATGTACATTTCGATGACATGGTCATCATCCTCAGAGGGTTTTAACACTACTAAAGTATACATAAAATAATACAGCAATATATATACTGTACACGCCCTCCCCCCACTCCTCCTCATACCTGTTAATCCAAGACGACCTGGTGGGGGAGGGCGAATGGGAGGAGCCACATTAAATCTACTACATGTATCTATTATTAACAATAAAAACCAATTTAACAACTTAACTTGCAAACTTAACTTAATTTAAACTTAACTTACAATTTAGTTGTTTAGTTATAGTTTTTGTTCCTTGTTTTGTAGTTCGGGTTTTTATTTAAATCAGTGTAAAACATATGTAGTTAAAATATTTGTAAATGGCCGCCATTTTCCAATATGGCGGTAAACTTTCGAATTTCTACGGAACACAAAAAGAATTTTGGATTTTTTAAATTACTTTATGACTTTTTTAAAGTTAAATTGTATGCAATTTTAAAAACACCCTAACTGAGAGTAAGATATTTTTGTATGGAAGCGTTTTGAGCCAATGAAAACACTCTTAACACTAACAAAATATTGTTTAGACATACATAGGGCCGTATAACGTGTAGAAATCAACAAATATGGTGTAAAATTTAGAGGAACTAAGTGATAAAACTACAAATTTGTCAAACACGAAAAGAATTTGGTACTGGTAACGTATGATAATTCCTCTGTATTACGGTTTTAAAATTTATCAAACACCGTATTTTTTATTTCAAAAAGTTATTTGTTTGTCTTAACAATGTTTTGTTAGTATTTCCGTTGGTTCAAAACGTTTCCATATAAAATTTCTTCCGCTCAGTTGGGGTTTTTCTAAAATTGTATATCCCTCTAACTTTTAAACGGTTAGTCGTATATAACAAAAACCACACACACACACACACACACACCAACACACACACACACCCCCCACACACCCACACCCACACCCCCACACACACACCAAGAACAAAAAGGGCTTAAAATAACTTGTAAAATCCAACATCATCATAAAATATAGGGTATTCCATTAAAAATTTGAAAGTTGACCGCCATATTGGAAAATGATGTAAGATAAGAATGGTGACCCATTTAAAAACACCCACCCTGTATAACAAAAAATAATTTACAATGCTTTTGTGATTTCTCTCTATCGACTAAAGCTTTAAATTTAAAAGATATAATGTTATTTTTTTTTTAGAAAACATGTGGTAACAATAATAAATAAAACCGATAAACAGGTATGAAGCAACTAACTGCCACATCCAAATAAACTGGAACGTACTCCTTATATTGTAGCATTGATGACGTCACGGTTCCTTCTCGATATTCTTATCTGTTGAAAGAAAGATAAGAACTGACCTACCTTCTTCTTCTCCCAGTTCATTGTATCGTCGAACTAAGCCGGTGATAGTGTTGTAGGTTATGTTTTGAGTCAAATTGTGAATAATCAAATTGTATACGTTTGTTGTGTATAAGTGCGTGTGTGATTTGTGTTGTACGTTTACACATTTTTTGTGTACAATCGCCGGCATTTCAAGTAAGTAGGCCTTGGTTAGTTTGTTTGTAAGGTGACAGTATTTAGTTACTTTGGGCGAAAGTTTACATTACGAACCCTGGTTCTAGTGTATGACATGTTGACCACAGGTTTTAATAGAATTACACTAAATATATCTTTTTCCTTTATATATACGGTAACTAGCAGGTGACCGTGGCTTCGCACACGGTCTAAAGTTTCGCCGCAAAGTAATAAATGTTTATTGTTTTAGCGGTTGTTATTACATTTTCACCCTTTAGCAGCACTCTATAAAATAAAACTATGATTTACGTGGTATATATGTCTGTATTGCAAGAAATAATTGTACCAATTTCCGGCTCTCTAGCTTAATGAGAAGTATAATAATTAATTTGTATTGTTTTAGGGGTTGTTACATTTTCACCCCTTAGCAGTACATTAAAAAATACAAATATGGTTTACTTTTTGTATTTTATGAGTATTTTTCAGTAAAATTACGAAGGCGTTACTTCGATGCGACGTTCATGCTATTTCGTTTCATGTTTCGCAAGGAATTCAGCGTTTATGATCTTTGGTAATTCCTTGTAATTTTACCCACCATACGATTTTGAAATGATCCCTGTCTTTTCTGACTATATATTATAAATGATAGAAGCAATATTTGATTATTTAATTAACTACAAGTAATACGACGATAAAATCACAGATATATTTCACCATTTGACAGATTTTTCTATTTATTATTTCTTTCCAAGACACTCTAATTGTAAAATAAAACACCGAAAAACTCATCAATATGCTAAGAAACCTTTTGCCCTAGATTCGTATCGCATCTCTAATTTACAAATAAATGGTTGCTGCTTGAATAATATATAACATACCACTTAATATAATGGGCTATCTCTATAAAATTTTGAAATTTTGGTATTCACGCTCAATTAACATTTTTAAATAGGTACGTTTAATCTTAAATTTATGAATTTGTTTTGCTAAATTTCATTTTTGAAGTGTAAATTTCTATAGGCTTACCTCGGCGCACTAAATATATTTGAGCTGGGTATATAAGTGTAACAGATTGTCCTACGTCATAGGCTTATTCTATAGGCGCACTTCGGCGCCATGTTTGCTGGCGGGTGAATCGGGCTTTACCGTCACGCATTTTCTGAAAAGCTCTACTGTGAAATTCTCTATTCCGTCACGCATTTTCTGAATCGCTGTATTTCGTCAGTTTGAAAAAGTTTTGGTCTTGCCGAGATTCGAACCAGCAAAATCCGTCACCATAGACCAGCGCCTTAGCCGGTTAGGCTACGGACGCATTGCTAGTTTAGTATATTTGGGTTGTGTATATAAGTGTAACAGATTGTCCTATGTCATAGGCTTAACCCGTTGATGTTAACACAATGTGTAGTTTAATTGGTAATACCTCTGAAATGGACATTGTGCTTCCTAATTTCGTAAGTTGTTTTAAAAAGTTTACACTTCTCCCATATGGTCTTACGCGCACAATTTACTTTTTTTTAAACTGAATATAAAAATTATGTATTGTTTTATTTATTTATTTAAGTTTGTTTGTATGGCAAGGTAATACACGTTTATTGAATTCATTTTAAGAAAACAATATATGAATATAATAAAATGCAAGCGTGGTTTGTCCGTGAGTGCCGATGTAACTCCGCCACCCCTTGGGGGTTATATGGTAGCCCTCCAACTCCCCCCGCTCCCCTATGAAAAAGGTTTCCGTTTGGAACTGCATGGGTTGGGTTTGGAGATATGGGTGTCACAAGACTGCATCCCACTAATGGACTTCTTAATGGAAATCGGTGAAGCAGCCAGGAATCGAGTGCCGAAGTGGCCGAGAATGGAAACAATGTTTTAGAAACTTCCAGAACGTTCGAAAATGTTGGAGAATGTTCCAGAATACCATAGAATCTTCCATTAGGTTTGAGAATGGTGCCAGACGGTTCTGGACCATCAAAGGGCCTTCGAAGACGTAGCAGAATGTTCTAGAAACAGGAGACGGGATATGAAGCTGGAAACCTAAATCTTGGCACATATTAAGTTATTTTTAGGAGATAAAACATTTCATTTCGATTATTTGGGCCTAAGTTGTAAAATATTGTTCGTAGAAATTAGGTAGTTAAGGTAAAATTTACTCAGCTGCTTGAATCGCACCTCAAACGAACTGGCGGAAATCCTTGTTTTTGAGCATAGGTTATCACGTATGTAAGCCTAAATGAGAAACATTGAGTTCGACGAAACTCACTGTATGTTTGTGGACCAGTCCAGTCAACAATATTCACCCGGCAATTCTTCAATTAATTTATGAGCGAATTTCTATAGGAAAAATCAGCTATTGCAGTGGCCCTTATGGTAAGACCCAAGGTCGGGAGTAGCAAATGAGCACCGATCAAGGTCCCCAGAACATTCTTTGGGGTGTCATTAAAAATAATATATTATATATGTATATATATATATATATATATATATGATTATATGTATTACAACGAATATTCTATTTTAGAGGAATTAAGTTGTAGAATAATTTGTTTTGGCCACAACTGCAACGCGTTATTTTTCACGCTGGCAGCGCCAATTCTACAATGAATCCTCTTTTTAGAAAATTCTTCGTTGGAGAATAAGTTATTTCCACCTACTGGAAGTCTTATAGGCAATCTCACTTTGTTTGGCCTAGGTGAAATAACTATGTGTCGAATATTCAGTTCACTGACTATTCTGACAAAAAACTTTACTTTATACTTCCAGTAATTTATTTTTAATTTTAGCTCAGTAAGAACACAAGTTAATAATTTTACTTTTTGTAAACCTCTGAAGAGTGAGTACACTGGAACTAACCTTGTAAATTGCTTATTTGTGCTTGCAATTATTTTATGAAATTTCACTTTATCAATTCTTAATCTAAAATTCATAAACTATTGGGATATTTGAATACTAGGTGTTTTTGTAAATAATAACCTTTTATAAAACAAAATAAAATTTTAATAATTTCCTTTTTCTAATTTTAAACATAAAACAAAATTCTTGTATTTAATATTTTCCAAATAAAACCAAATAATAACTTTCTTCTCAATTAAAATAATAACTTTTTAAAACTATAAGGCAGAACTAATCTCTTAATTTATTATAGTTTACTTTAATATTTTACTACTCAATTTAATGTAATTTATACTTTAATGAAAATTTGAATTTACGATTTAATGAATTTACTTCTTTAATTAATTACAAATATTTCTGAATCTAACATCCTAAGTAACCCAGTATTTAAAATAAATTTATTTGAATTTACTTCAGGCAATTTAATGGGGACTAACGTATTTTACGCTTCTACCGACCTTTTCACACTTGTCCAGGCGTCGCGACGTTGTGGTGAAATCCGCGAACGCTGTCTAGTGATGACAAGCTACAGATGTTCTGCGTGCTGATAGAGTTGTCTTGTGGGTGAAGGTGGAGTCCTGTAGGGTTGTCTGGATGTATGATGGATGTCTTCTTAAAGTTGGATGTGGTGATGCCGTGTCTGCTATCCCGGTTCGTCTATTCCCTCGTAACTACAGTTGCATGTCCTAGTGGCCGCCTGGTGGTGTCCTGGAGTCCTGTCTGGAAGCTATACGAATCACTCCATGTATCAGCTGTCCTGTAGGCTATGTTTTTCTTCCAGAAAATCCCAAGTTAGGCCAACTTGTATAGACTAAGTTGCCACTGAAGTTCTTGTAGAGTTAATGCGGTGTCTATTGCTGCATTCCAGATGATAACCGCAATGCCGTATCTTCTTACTTGTTATAAAAATTTAAAGTTTAACGAAGAAAATACTCAGCTTCTAGCACGCTAAAGTATTTTATAAAAAACAAGTATCTGCTCTCGATGCGTTAACTTACATCGTAAAAATAATCCTCTGATGCGTTATGTTACATCGAAAAAATAATAATCCTCTCGAGTTTCCCCGAGCAATCGTTTATATAAGGTTTTTCGGCACTATTTCATTGCCAACCTAAGCTTTCTACCACTGTATTTCCATAATGCTTTAAAATCCATTTTTTCGCCAATTTCAAACTACTAGCCTACGTAACTTTTCATCCTGAATTTTATTATATTTTTCTCATAATTTTGTAACATGATTTAGCCTTTGTTTCAATTAAGTTTCTATTTTTTCTTTGAGTACGCCCCTTTTCGTAACTTGGTCACCCTGTTCTCCTTCCATCAGTCTCGTCTTTGGACCTCCCCTCTACTGTCTTGCGTTCTTATCTGGCTTCCCTCAGTTTTGTGCTATGGAAATCCTTTTTCCATGTAACTCTTCCAGGGTTTATCCGATTTTCCTGAAACTGACATCATTTTCCTCAGCTCGTTGTTACCTTTCCACACGAACTCGAGTGACGTTCGTACGACTCCTGGTTCGCGTACACGACCCGCGCGCGTTTTTCCGCGGCGATTTTTCCCGGAAAAGTCTTAAATTCACACTTTTTTCGGTTTTTCTTTTCCCACTTTTCTTGTCCATTGGTTTTCATTCACTAGCCGGATTTTCATCTCATTTCTGCTTCTGGTTGTCTTGCTGTGAGGTTAGGGACTTCAACGATTTTTCACAAACTAGGGTTTTACTTTACTCCCGAAACATATTTCAAATACTGGATTATTTTTACATAACTACTTCATTTGCATACTATTTACTATTTTGAATTGTTAAAAGTTTGAGTTTAAATTTTCCATTAGCTGTAAAGGTGCAAATTCTATCACCTTTTTCCTTTTATAAATTTTCTAGTTTTTCTTTTACATTATGAATTACATTTATCAACACTAAAACTTGTTTTAGTTAGAATTTAAAAAACTTTATTTTTAACCTACTTTTTTATCCTTTAAACTTTATGAATTACCATTAACTTTTTTATATGACAAAATTTCGCTAAAACTCATTTCACCTTTATTTTAGGCCTTTTTAAGAAAAGCCTAAAAAACCTTTTCTTTTTTAAATTAGAGGAATTTTGAACATTTTCTCATTCTTTGAAAGCTCGTATCTTACGTAACTTTATGATTTTTTAATATCTAATCTTGCAGTAAATACACCCGCGGTTAGCGTAATGCATTTCCCGAAGATTTTTATTTTTTATTCAAATCTTGGATTTTGGCTTCCTACGGGAAGCCAAAATCCAAG
>JAGFPH010005671.1:17534-32565 GCA_018207615.1 Philaenus spumarius
TATAATGAGGGAGAAAGTATGTGTCAGTTTCCTGATACCGTTTATTTATCTCGAGTTCTATTCTGATTCTTTGTAGGGGAATTTTTGGTGTAGGCACAGGAGTGACGTTGTTGTTCTGGTGATGACCTATTTATGATTTCTTATACATTTTAAAATTGTATTTTTCTTCTTTTTTTATCTTCTTCCTTTTTCCATAATTTTTATTGTGAAGTTATGTTGTGCACGACTCGTGCCTATGTGGGCACTAAATCCATAGACGATAATTTGTAAATTGTTTGTAATTTTATTTATGGAATAAATAAATACAAAAAAATTTAAAAAAAAACATTAGTTCTATAACTCATATTTAAAAAAATCAACTTCGTAAGAAATTATAATGATTGAAGTTGTAAACATACTATAATTTATACTGGGAGTGTTTAAGTGTTACAGATGATAGGTGATATCAGCTGTTATATTATATGTTACTCACGTATGGACGTACACTCGCTTTTATAGGAGTTGATATTTGATTTGACTTGAAAAGGCTGTGAAGTTAAAAACGAATTTTACGTTTATTAAGCTCCTTTTCATTGTAACTACCACTGGGAAATTATTAACGCGTTGACTTTTTAATAGGGAGGAAGTATACAGTCATTTTGGAGGCAATAGGGCCTTGGTCACAAGTACGGCAACTACCCTCGTGTCAGAAGGACCAACCTTCAACTCTGTTTAGCCTTACATATCTATTAATAATCTGAACAATTTAAATTCCAAATCCTTGAAAACGTAATCTGATAACGTAGACCACCTGATATCTAGGCCAAGTGGCAGGTTCAGGTCAATGTCCTCCGGGCGATGAAGGTCAATACATGTGCAGGTTATATAAGCGCGACACGAAAACGCCGGTAAATTGCCATCTCCCACAGATCGGGCCGGAGAAGATATTGTGGTAAACGGTGTCTGCATTGTCTTATTACTGGATCTGTGACGTCAAAGGCACAGATTTATTGCGTCAAGGTTGAAAACATGTTCGCCAAACACCTGACAACAATAAACGAATCTGGCATCTTTTGGTTTTGATTGAACACTGGTACACGCATATCAGTATGTCGGCCCAGTTGGTAATTGTTTGATGGGACCTGGACCTCGCAGATTTTTGCATAAATATTTTATTTTACAGTAAGCCTCGTGAAAAATCACAGGCAGATTAATTAGATACCCATCAGAAATACATCATTTAAAAAAAATACTATTTAAAAAACAACAGACTTTATCTAGGAGTACCTAATGTTGACGGGGATTTTTAACTCGGTAAATGTGTACAATTATGAGGATTATAAAACTGTAGGACTATTTGTTAAAATTGTTTATTTATATCCGTTACTATATATTTAAATATCTTTTAATTACTTTTTATTTCATATTGATAGATCAATAATTGATTTAGACGTTGTTAATATTATAGTGTAGAAATAATTGATACTCAAATATGTTTTACGAAGATGTAGAAATGTTTCCGAAGCTAAACAAATAGTTATCTCTTCTTTAAATTTGTATAAACGAATATATTGATGATAAAATGTTGTATTTATAAACAGTTATAACCTCAAAGCAAATTTTATGACGTAGTATCAAGGTCTCTAGATAGAAAAGGTTACCTCATAGTCATGTAAACAAACTCAAACCCCTCGACCCGTTCCCTGTCCAGTGACGTCATTTTAGTACAAAACCACCGCACTACCATGAAAGATGTATGTTTCGTCGTACAAGTCACCTCATTTAAAAAAAAATAGATGTATTAAACTATTTTTGGGGTTGCAGTTTTTTAAAATGATACATAAGTTACACATTTCAACATTTGTAATTGTAAGAATATATCTTAACCTTTTCAAAAACATTATGTTTATGTCATTAATTTGCAATTTACAATAATAACAAAAGTATAATCATACAAATTTTAATTTATATTTTTACTGACTAAAATTTAAAATAAAAAGCTATCTTGGTAATATATTTTAAATCATATAACTAAAAAGCAGTCATTAAAATTGTATTTAATATTTTTTACAGAATAAAAAAGAAAACAAATCCAATCGCGATAATACATTTTAATCTATATAATAAAAATTGAATGCTATTCGTTGGTAAGCATCACTTGAGAACGGCTGGACCGATTTTGCTATTTTTTGTTTCAAAGTGTTTCATCTTTTCACTAGTTTTAAGTTAGATTAACAAACTAAAAGTAAACACAAACAAAAATCAACGAAAAATGCTTACTGTATTAAAATTCAATTAAAACATCGGTTGTTACATATCTATATACTTAGAGATATGCTGTTTAAAATATTGTTTACATAAAAATATATCATATCTATGAATTGTTTAATATTTTTCAAACATATTTTCGCTTTAAAAAAAATATAATAAACAAATTATTTGACACCTTGCAAACCATAAACATACATGAGTTTTAAAATAATTATAATGAAAACTAAACAAACAATCTAAATGAAACTAAAATCCATTAAAATATCACTTTTTTATCTTTATTTTGATATTTAATTGTATATTTAAATACTAAACAGTATCTAATTTAAAAAAAGTTTAAGTTTAAACAAAAAACACAAGCCGTCAAACATTTACAAATGAGTAACGCGTATAAACGTAAACGACAGAACTTTGATCACTGTCTAGTTATACCAATAACTACGTCACAGCCCCCACTCCACTTTTTTTGATATTTCCCGAATGAGGTAACCTTTTCTATCTAGAGACCTTGACGTAGTATAGCCAACCATTAGTTATATAAAACATATTTAAAAAAAAAAACAACTTCACAAGAAATTAAAATGATTGAAGTTGTTAACATAACCCCAAAGTATAATCTACGCTGGGTTTTGTTTAAGAATTACAGATGATGGGTGAAATCAGCTGAACGTTACTCACGTACGTACGGACGTACACTCGATTTTATAGGAGTTGATTAATTTATTTTATTGTTTCCTAATCAGGGACGTTGCTACAGTAAGTTATTGAGGGAAATCTAAATTTCACTAACAATTTTGACCATATTTCCCAACTTCTGTGGTGGGAATTATGTTGTGTGGAATGGAGCCTTAGAGGCTTACCCTCGTATTTTTTTTTTTTTGAAAAATTTAATTCTTTAAGTAGGGGTTTTAACACTGCACATGCTATATTGGGTAGCACCTTAAGAGTTTTTATTTTTTTACAAGAATTTCAACATTTTTGAATACAATTTCCCATAATTTTTCCCACCATTTTTTTTCTCCAATATTTCCCAGAAACTTAAAAATTTCCCCATTTTGGGGAAAAACCCCCCGGTCCGGCAACACTGGCTGGCGCAGTGCACGACATGGCGAGTCAGTGTTGCCACAATAACAAGGTTTGGAACTAAATTTCCCAGAGCATCTTTTTAAAGATGGGGATGCATTTTTATTTGCTACAGAAATATTTTGATTTGGAAATTATAACTTGCTGATAATGAACAACAAAATCTTTCGAAACCCAAAGTTGGAGTTTTTTGGGTGCAATTAATCCCACTATCAAAATTCCGATTTTCTCAAAAATCTAAAATTTCTCAACATTTTAAAATTATGGGGGGAAGGTGACGCCCCTTGTTCCCTCCATAGCGACGTCCCTGCTTCTAATAGTTCTAATGTGTATTGTTATAGCCCTCGTAAACTAGCAATAAAAATGTTACATTGCCGGCAATAATTCTGAAAACTGTGGCCCAGCAACATTTCCGGAAATGTATTGCCTCAACATGGCCGAGCAATGTGTAGCCAGATATGGCCCATCTAAATTTCAGCCATAGTATTGCCCAAGAATTTGTCGCGTTCACTTGGAAATAATGGCCGAAATCGAAGAAGTGCTTCTTAGTGCAGCATACATAGTAATTAACAATTTACAAGAAGAATGTGGATTCGACCATACTTAAATAAACGAGAAACACGCCATAATTTAAGCAAAGAATTATACCAAAGCCCACTAAAGAATACCGTTGAGGGACGGGCTTGTGTACACCGAGACCTTGAACGCTCCAATCGCCGTAGTGCGACGTTGTCACGTTCTTCCCACGCTTCTGACTGACTGCGGCTGACTCAACGCATTTATAATTCTTTAAACTGTGCGTTCAAGCCTCGAGCGGTAAATACCAGGAGTGTTCGAGGCTAGTAGATATGGCAACGCTGCGCGCCCATCCTATTGGCCGCCTCGCAACGGTGTTCTTTAGTGGGCTTTGATATAGTTCTTGATAGTTATTTATTCAAAAACTTCATTTATAAAATCGATAACGTTATCGTTTGGCCAATTACTTATTATGAACCTTAAATTTTTACTTTAACAAAATACAAATAAAATGACCTCAATGCTACACAACAAACTGCACAACGTTCAACAATTTGACTGTTAAAGTCTCAAAGCAAGGGCAGACAACTAAACATTGCACAGTTTGCGGGGTGGCTCTGCACCTGGTTGCGATGGCATCTCAGCGTCCCTTCTTAAGGACAACATTGATCTGTTTATGAAGCCTTTACTTCACATAACAAACTTAAGTATTGAGTCAGGAATATTTCCTGATATATATAAAACTGCTATGGTTTTCCCTCTTTTTAAAACTAACGACAAATCGGAAAAAAATAATTATCGTCCTATATCTCTATTAAGCGTGTTTTCAAAAATTATTGAAAAAATCTTTAAAGACCAGCTAATTTCATATTTAAACAAACACAAAATTCTAACGCGTTGTCAGTACGGCTTTAGACGAGACAGAGGGATATCTGATGCCCTGTTTGATTTGACCAGCAACTTCAATGATGTTATTAGCAGTAATAGGCGTAGCATTGTGGTTTTTTTGGATCTTGCTAAAGCGTTTGACTCCGTTGACAGGGAGAAACTTCTTCGCAAATTGAAATTAATCGGTTGTAGAAGAAAGTCTTACTCGTGGTTTGAAAGCTACCTGTCCAATAGGAAGCAGATTGTTTCTATATGTGGGGTAAACAGTGATAGTTGTTCTGTTAACTATGGGGTGGTTCAGGGAAGTACTCTGGGGCCGCTTTTGTTCCTGATTTATATAAACAATTTGAACAAATTAAATATTGAGGGCAAATTCTTTCATTTTGCTGATGATACGGCTATATTATTTGAAGGGGAAACTTGGGATGAAGTACAGGGAAAGGCATTGAGGGGTTTGGCTTCCATAAAAAAGTGGTTTGACCAAAACGTGTTAACTCTTAATGTTTCTAAAACTAAATATCTGCCGATTTCACTGAGAGCTTGCACTGATCTAAATCTAAATTCTTTAAAACTACATTCTTGTGGTGATTATCTAAACAAGGTATGTTTGTGCGAACATATTGAAAGCACTGATTGTTATAAGTATCTTGGAGTAATGTTTGATAAACGGATGAAATGGACTGAACATGTCAAATATGTAAAGCAAAAAACACGCAAACTAATCTATGTTTTTAAGCATCTTAGTGAAATCCTAAATGTTCAAGAGCTGAAACTATCTTATTATGCATATTGTCAATCATTATTTATCGGTGTAGTAATAGCCTGGGGGGGGGGGTGCCTTTAAAACAATTCTTGAACCTCTTAACATAATTCAAAAATCTATACTTAAAGCTGCATTGCGTAAAGGCCGTTGTTTTTCTACTGAGACACTTTTTGACGAATTTAAGGTTATGAATCTTAGACAAATTTATGTCAAAACTCTTGCAATTTATATTTTTTAAAAACTACCGAGATATTTTCGAAATTATCGATCATCAACGTTTGACACGCAGCTCAAAGTCACTTGGAATTTTAACTAAAAAATTAAGTAAGACTTTCTCGGTCACGAATTCACATTACATACCTCATGTTTTATATAGGAATCTACCTGACCACTTACGTATGTTTAATAACTTTAAACTTCAGACATTTAAGAAACATATTACAAATTGGCTTCTGGAATTGGGAAGGGACGGTACTGAGAATGTCATTGTATCCATCTACAGGTAGCAAATATATTTACCCTTGTTTATTGTACTACCTTATCTCTCTCGCTATTATTGATTCTCGTGTGTTGAAGCAGTAACTATTTGTTGACCCGGGTTGTTTTGGTCCGATATGGACTTGGATTCCTCCGTTTGGCACTTCCCACTCTACTCTACCTCTATTGTTTTTATATTATAAAACTTTAATATAGATCAATAAATATATGTCTTCCTTGTTGTAACTTAAATTTTTAGATACGACTCGTGCCTACGCACAGGCTAAGCCTATGTGGGCACAATTTCCGTGATATTATTATACATTTTTTCTGTATTATATTTAAGGAAATAAAAATAAATTGAATTGAATTGAATTGCCGGGAAATATTTACGTATTTTCGCTCGAGGAACGATATCATCGGCAACACCTCAGCCAGTAGTTGCAATACAGGCAATACGGCCGGAATATACGGATATATTGCTGGGCCATACGGATACATTGCAGGGCCATACGGATATATTGCTGGGCCATACGGATATATTGCTAGGCCTTACGGATATATTACTGGGCCACACGGATTTATTGCAGGGCCATACGGATATATTGCTAGGCCATACGGATATATTGCAGGAAATGATTCTGGATGTTGGGCAATCATTGCCGACCACACATTGCCGTAAAATGTTGCTCGTTTACGAGCGCCTTATGATAACCATTCCAAGTAATTACAGTAAAGCAACGCGTTAGTATTACTTAGTTATCAATTAACTTCGGTTATCCCCGGTTATGATTTATATAACTTACCTTTTTATAGTTTTTACTAAGGAGGAAAATCCAGTGTAATTACATACCGAAGATGGCGTATTTCTAATAAATCAGGTTTACTTTTTTATGCGTATTCTGTCATCAACATACATTAAAAAAAACCAAGGTTGATTAAATGTAGATAAATCATCTTGCGATGCTAAAGGTTGAACTGAATAATAAATTTGCGTTCCAAACGAACTTAGAGGATCAATGAAAAGCGGGGAGTGAAGTAGTGCAAAGGTAACTTCCAAACTTTCTTTCTCGGCAGGATGAAATGCTTTTACGTAGACCTCTTTCCTGAGAGATACTGTGGGGCTCAACTCTCACTTGCAAGCACTAACCACTAAACATCCTCCCTTTCCCCCACGGACATGCAATAGGGAGAGCGGTAGCAGCATCTAGGGAAGTCCTTAAGGGTCTGCTCCAGTAAACGAGAAAGCAACCGGAAACGCAACCATTTCTCACTGTATCCCTATCTAAACAGTGCAATTTCTTGCAGCTGAACGCTTTGACATTGCCTCATTTCAAACCATTTTATAAGTCTATCTTTTGTAATTGAGCGTTGAAAACAAAAACTGAATATTATTTATAAAATTTCGGATCCGGCTTGCAAATTAGTTTTGATTATAAATTTTTTATTGTGTTAGGAAAAAATTCAAACTTTGTACTTACAAAATGTCAACTACATAACAAATCAAAAGCATTTAAAAAAAATTAAATTGCAAAACGGATGCGTATTGTGACTGCTTAAAATGAAACCTTGCAAACAATTTTATGATAAAAAGTAAACGAAATAAATGGTTTGAAATTTAGCATTGCTCTTATGGGATAAAAATCGAAGATGGCCGCCACTACAGCAGACCCTTAATGGCTGCAAGCTTGTACTTCATTAGAACAGAAAAATGTGGTTAGAGGCAATCAATGTGGTGTCTTCACCAGGATGGAGTCGCTGTAGGTTTTACCCTACGTGAGTCATCCAAGTCGGCCGAGGCCTACCGAACTCCCTGCAGATTTCGGCTATGTGCGGATAGCTCGAATCGCGTGCATCCTGAGGCAGTTTAAAGACGCATCTTTAGCAAATACATCTAGGGCAGGGATGTCAGCTGACCCTAGAGTGGTGGTATTCCTCACACACCACGGCTGTGTGAGTCTGCGTAGAGCCACCGTTTGAAGTCTCACAAGTTTCCTCCTGTAGGATTTGCCGGTCAGCGCCCACCAAGCAGTGGATGCGTACCAAGCACCGATCGCACTGACCACAGAAAAATTGCCACTTTAGTACGTTTAGTCAGTGGGGTAGGTCTTGCCAATAAGGGCGAGAGGCATCATTGAATCCGCTTCCTTTCGGCAACCTTATTCATCACATGTCGCCTGAAGTTGAATTTACCGTCCCGTGTTATGCCAAGGTACTTCATGGTAGACTTCCAAGGAATAGCCACCCCGTCAAGTTCCACAGCACGAGGGACCTTGCGTATCATCCCTACGTCTTTTCCGGAAAACATATAATCGGGCTTGTCAGCATTAATCTTGATGCAACCATACAACAGCTCATCATGCTTCTTCTGCATGGTCCTTACCGCGTTTGTAGGACTTGTGCTACTACAGTGTTAAGACGCACCGTAAGCATAAAACGACAATGTTACAGCTGGGGTTCGAACCTACAACAGTACCAACTGTGTCGTAAAGAAAATCACCACTCAGCCATGCCTCGTACAAATAAAAGACAATAGTACTGTAGAGTTTCAACCAGCCCTATCTATTGACAAATAATAGCAACTAAATGTATACGTGTTACGACAAAGTATAAGCTGCATTTTCTGTGTCGTCCTTTTTTTAACTGTCCCACCATTGGCAACCCAGAAATTTCATATTTTACAGCAAAGTTTAAAAGTGGGACTTAATCTTTATTGATGAGGGTAATAAAACCAGGACTCTATAACAACTTGGGCTAAACCGTTTCTTTGATCTCGGCACTGTGCCGCCAGTTTCACTCTGACGTCACTGTGCTGATAACTGCGAAGACTAGAGCAGCGGACTCCTTGTGCGCGCTATCGTTTACTCGCTGTTGTAACTCGACTGAAAAGTTTCAGTAAAATAAAACTTACATATTCTTAATCTACATAAAGTACGGATTCTAAGAGTATAAAAACTTTTATTTTAACAGTTATTTCGAATTTTTATAGTTGAAAATATTTGAGAATTATCACAGACTGTCATGGAAAAGTTACTAAGCGAGGAATTTTTTTATTTTTGGGTTACAAACAAACTTTCAGCGGGAAAGTTGTAGCCAATGAGTTGAACTAAACTTTTCAATTCACCGATTTGTGATCAAATGATTACATCATTATGAAATCGTTTTTAAATGAGCGCGAGGCGGTGTGCGTTGCTAGTCCCGGTGTACTGTTGTTTGATACTGGAATATTTACATCCTTATCCAATACGTTTATGTATAGGCGCACCGCGTCCAACATTTTTTAAACATTTTGCTGGCGGTGAATCGGATTTTACCGTCACGCTCTATCCCGTCACGCTCTACTGTATATAGTACACGTGTGTATATAGCAGAGTATATACGTGGTAACACCTCTGAAATGGACATTGTGCTTCCTCATTTCATAAATTGTTTTAAATAGTTTACTTGGTAACACCTCTGAAATGAGCATTGTGCTTCCTCGTTTCCTAAGTAGTTTTAAAATAGATTACTTGGTAATACTTCTGAAATGGACATTGTGCTTCCTCATATTGTAAGTTGTGTTATTTTTATCTTGTCACATTTAAAATTTAAATCTAAAAAATTTAAAATAACAAAAACAAGATTGTCTATATTCATGACCGTTTTCACTTCTGTCGGCGGTCCCATGACTGCTTTTTTCAATGTTACCTAAAATTCTTGCCTTTAACACGGGCGACGGGGACTACAAGTTGGAAATCGGCCATAACGCAGCCAACACCACAGCCTCTTATATAACCCGGCTTATGCAACAGCCGAGCTGAGAGCCGTGCACTGAGGTGAAGGTCACACCAAGACGCTTATCAAGGTTATAAACAAATTTTATTAGATCACTCAATGGACATCTTACATGTAACAACTCGTTAGCGCTAATTGTAAGTCTGATGCAACAATCATTGCAAGTTGATCGTAGCAGTTGGACTATCTGAACGATATCTCTGACTTGACCTACCTCATCTCCCAATCTATTACTTTCAATCGGACAGGAAGAATGATGCGATTCACGCGTGACGCGGATACCTATCTGACGCCAGCGTCACTCCTGATCGCTATCGAGATGGACGCAGGTTCGTGTGGGACGCGCGTCACTTTCCCCTATCGCGATACTTAGTAATAGTTAGCGAATTTCCATAGGAAAAATGAGCTATTGCAGTGGCCCTTATGGTAAGACCCAAGGTCGGGAGTAGCAAATGAGCACCGATCACGGTCCCCAGAACACGTTTTGGGGTGTCATTAAAAATCATAATATATATATAGGTATGTATATATTTGTTCGCACTCTACCGGCCGCATTTAAAGTCCGATTTGGTTCAAATTTGGTACACATGTTGGTTGTCTACGTCGCTCGAACGAGTTCGTTAGCCAAAAAAATCCAACAAACGGAAGCACGTTTTTTGACAGGAAGTAACTGTTTTTTGAGATTTTTCCTACGAGAATGAATTTTGTTTAGAGTTTTTTCTACAAATATACATGTAGGATGTTATTCTGCACATTTTGTTTTTTTTACGCGACCTTATAGCTCTTAAGTACGTACGTGAGTACAACATAATAGAACAGCTGATTTCACCCATCGTCTGCAATATTTAAACAAAACCTAGCGTTGATTATACTTTGTGGTCATGCTTATAACTTCAATCAATATAAGTTTTGTGAAGTTGATTATAAAATATGAGTTAAATAACTAATGTAGGCTATGAGATTTGCTTTGAGGTTATAAAATGAATATAAATTAAACCATTTATTATAAATATATTCATTTATACGAGTTTCAAGAAGAGATACACATTCGTTTAGCTTCGGAAACATTCGTACATCTTCGTATAACGTATAAACATATTCCATTATTAATTTCTTCATTATAATTTTAATAACTTCTAAATGATTTGATCTATCAATATAAAGTTAGAAAACAATTAAAAGATAATATTTTTATCTTTATTTAAATACAAAATTTTAAGAAATAGGCCTACAGTTTTATAATCCTTATTATTGTTCACATTTACCGAGTTTAAAATCCCCGTCAGCATAGGTATGCCTAGATACATTGGCGGATCCAGGGGGGGGGGGCTGTGGGGTGCAGCCCCCTATGGGTTATTATATTTTTGTTTAATCGTCTAAGTGGCAGACTGCTCAATTGAGTAGTCTCAGAAACCACAATTTGTATCGAATATTTCACCCACTAAATATTATCACATCTCAATAAAACAAAAACCATTTTAAAGAAAATATTTTAAACTTAAATTTTTGTATTTAAAAATTTTTTCTGAACAGTATATTTACATATATATATAATCATCGTTGTAAAATTGTAGTTGCCTAAATCAATATTGATGCCGCGCTAGAAAGCATACGGAAATGACTCAAACTCGTCACTTTTTAAAGGCACATAATCGTTACTCGTTAGACAGACTTGTTTTGAGAAGAAGACCCACTGGATTTGTCAAGATTTTAACTTTCTACCACGATCTTCTAATCATTCGTCACTCTTATAGTTTCTTAGATATGAATTTGTCTGTAAACCCTTGCCATTGGACAGTTAAAAAAAAATGAGAAAGCACATTTTGCAATCGATATATCTATTACAAATCTATAAGCAGTATTCGCATAATAATTTTTATATCGATTTGAAGTGCAAGTTCTATATTTTCGTTTAATATAAGGAAAACCTGGTTTAGTGTTCTGAACTATTCGGGTAATTTGTTGTAATTTAGTGAAATAAGTTTTTAGAATAAATCTATTTACAATTTTCAAGGGCCACGGTGGCCGTGGTTGTTAAAGCGTCAATGCTTTATCAATCGTCATGGCAACCATCAATGGAAAGGTTCCGGGTTCAATACCCATTGACCCCGAATAATTTTCTAAATGGTTTCTTAACAGACATCGTTGGCTGTGGTTCGGATTCCACGTAAAACTGTAGGTCCCGTCTTCATTAGCCTTAAGTGCAAAACAGTAGGACGTTAAACACCAAAACAAAACAAAAATAATAATAAAATTTTCAAGTATACAGTTTAATTCTATGGTTTCTTCTCTACAATTTGTTATAATACAACTTTATTTTTGGGTAAAGCATATAATACTTAATTCCTATTCAAAATGATTGATCGTTAAATAGTCTAAAAAGACGTTTTCAAGCGCTGTATTTAAAAAAAATATTCTATACCCCCTCCCCCCGAGACAGCCCCCTCCTTGAAAACCGGCTGAATCCGCCCATGCCTAGATAAAGTTTGTTGTTTTTAAATAGTTTTTTTTTAAATTAATTGCGTATTTCTGATGTGTATCTGATTAATCTACCTGTGATTTTTCACGGGGCTTAGGCCTACTAGTAAATTAATATTCTTCTTCACTACCGCTTCAAATATTCCTCCTCCTATCCATGAACTATCTTTTACCCTCCCTTTCAGGAACTACGTGCTAAGTCATTACAGACACAGGCTCCACAGGCAAATGCATTATTCATACAATTCCACTTTACTAATACATATTTATTAGTATTTAAACGCATTTTACGTATCTTATGTAAACGGTTTGCATGTATTTTATTGTTGGATGAGACGCAAAACGCATTTAATCAATTAATTAATAAGCTGTAAACACCGTAATACATCAAAACCGATCGACACATATATACGCAGTGCGTTGTTATTGTTATTGGTACATATACATTTACTTAATAATGATACCGGTCAATGTACGTGTTATTTATACCTAAACTTCCGCATTAACAGCCTTGAAAGTTGTTATTACATTATAATACGCGTACACTCCTTTGTTATAAAACACTACCAGATAACCGCTACTTCGTTGCAGGTGGTAACAATTCGATCACGCAGCTGAACCGCTGACGTGAGTTGAGCGAATTTCCAAAATTAAGTTTATTTGTTTTAGGGATTCAACCGATTGTTTGGGAAATTGATCTACTCACGAAGGTGCTGAGTAGCTTATATATCCTATAGCTACTCCTTATATATAAGGAGTAGCTTATCCTTATATATAATACGTGAAGCAGTTTTTTGTGAGCACAACTCCTCCCTTATTTCTGGACCAATTTTAACGTTTGAGGTGTCAAAAAATTCGTCTGATTTCGTAGTTTTGCAATAAGGTTTTAGATGTGAAAAATTCTTATCCTTAATGGCGTGAGCTAATCTCAAAGATTGGGTTTTCCCCACAATAATAACATGGAACGAATTTAAAAACCATTTCTATTCAAAACAGCTGATTATCAAATCTACTGACAAAGAAGAAGAGCGAGCAGTTGACGAAGCTGCTTACGAACAAAAGGACGAAGACAAAAATAGTCATTAAAAAATAAAATGCTAACTTGACTTGTTGTTTCCTTTGATTTGCAAAAGTGTCTTGCCCTTCTTATTGAATGGTGTATCCTTTTACAAGCGACAGCTGTGGACCTTCAATCTAACCCTGAATGAGACAAGATGTTACAATGTGCTTTATTTGGGGAAACGTGAGAGTCAAGAGATTAGGTCCTGCTTGTACAAATGTCTAAAGGACGTATTACCCACAGAAGTTACTAAAGTCATATTTTGCAGGAACTGTTGGCTAGGCCAAACAAGAAACATTTTTATAAGTGCAATGTTTCTTCATGAGGTGAAAAAGTCGTGTCCACTCTCTCATAGAAAGAGCCAAGAAAAAATCAGTAGCCTTTATTGAAGTTCCAAGGGACTAATTTTATAAAATACATCGAGTGTGATCCGAAACTTGCTGTGCTTGAAATGGAACAGTTTGAGTTCCTTGATTTCAAGTCCCTCGTGAAAACAGAGTTCATCCAGAGAAATGAAAACAATGAGGGAGAAACTGTTTACTGGGACTCCATAAGGTGGCTGAAATACGAGTTCGATGTAGAACCATCTGACCAGCTGCTGTACAGAACTTCGTTAGAAGGTAATGTTGAATTTAAAGTATTGTACATGTCGAGGCAGCACGACCCAAGGACTTTCCAATAGGCCAATTCCTCTGTCAAACGAAAAAGTGATGGACCTGAAGTCTCTGATGCTATTCATCTAATCTAGCAAGTTGTACTACGCTACTTTTGTGAACAATTTGGAAAGCAGCTCAGATAAGCTCTTTTCTTATATTAAAAAGAAAAAAAAGTGATTATAATTTTTATTTGGGAAATGGGAATTTAAATTTATTGTTACTGCAACCGTACTGAATTCTGTTTTAAATTGAAATTATTTGTTTATAATTTTTGTAAAAGAACCCCTTAGCAGGCGGATAGCCTTAGGGGCCCTATATTGCGTTTTCTCTAGGCTAAGTATTTTCTTTCTTGAAAGAATTGGTTATTTTATATATGTGTACTTTATTTTGTTACCTTCTGTTGTAGTTGTTTTAAATACCTGCAGTAGTATTTCAAATGTATGGGTTTAAAATGTGTTTTAGTTTGATGTTTTACATTTATTTGTTACTAAATATTCAGATTTTGTATTATTGTTTTTATTTGGTCAATGTGTATATTTTGTTGTTCATATAGTTTTGGATCTTTTAACTTTGTAATGTAGTATAATTTAATCTATTAAAGTTGCCTACCTGGCGGACGACCTTTAAATGGTCATGCCATAAAGTGTGATATTATTTTGGTTACTGTAGTAATTAGTTTTGTTTCTTTATATGTATTATTATATTTGGATATTGTTATTTTGTTTCTTTCATTATGTAAATAAGTATTTAATAGTATTTTTTGTAAACTTGAAAAATGTTTGTAATAATAAACACACTTTTATTATTATTATATTAGTTGTTTTATAATTCTTGTTATTTTAAGTTACCTAATATTATTGCCATATTTAAAGTTATATAGAAATAGAAAAGGAAAAAATCTGTATTTAATTTCGATAAGAAGCAATAAATAAAAATATAAAATATAAAAAAAAAACATCGGATTCCGAGTTTCACGATGAAGAGAACTAGGCATAATTCTGATGTGTATCTGATTAATCTACCTGCGATTTTCACGGAAGCTTGCTAGTAAATTAATAGTAATATTATTCTCATTCTTCTTCACTA
>JAGFPH010005671.1:32665-51109 GCA_018207615.1 Philaenus spumarius
GTTACAGTGCTGTGTGTACATACAACGGTAGTTATATACCAAGTGAGTTTTAAGTTTGTATTTGCGTGTTATAGGCCAGTCTGTAGATGTAAATTTAGACCAAAAGTTCCAGTAATTTGCAATACGGCTGAATTTTTTTTATAAGTACATTACAGTATGTAGATTAACATAAAAAAAGTTTACCAGTCTATCGATTTCCCAAAGTCGAAAAAAATCGATTATCATTTTTTTTTCGATTATCCTTAATATTTCGAGTTGGGATGAAGATAAATAAAATAAAAAATACCAACGTGTAGGGGAGGTATTTTTCAACAAAAAAGGTCATATGTATTTATTTCGTCCGAGCAATGGTTTGTCTGGAAAAAATTCGATAATGCAGGTATGTATTTTGCAGCAGGGGAAATCACTAAAAGGGGACATCTTATTCATATATGAAGCGTTTTCTCATTCTAAATCGGCCGAATTTTAATATATCGAATTGAAACTTGACATAGGAGTTAAAATATATATTTTAAACATTTATGCTGAGTAACACATTGCAAATTACTGGTAGTTGTAACCTATACCGACTGGGCTATTAATATAATATCGAAGTTTGTTCTCGAACGTTCTTTTTTATCGATTTTCCATGGGAAAGATGAGCTATTGCAGTGACTCTTATGGTGAGAGCTTTACAACCGTAAGGACAATTACCAAGATACATTTTTTAATTTTTATTTTAGGTTTTTATTAAAGTGTAGACCTGAGCCTTGCTGGTTATTTTAACCTTTATTATAACTGCTGTTATAAAATATACAAAATAATTTGATGTGAACATTTAACATGATTTACCATCTTAGCTTTGGGGTTATTTTTAATCCTACACCTTTATTATAAAGAAAACATAACATGGTTGTATGTATAGAAGGTTCCAACGGTGTTGGCGTGCGGAGCACGCAGGGGTCTCAATTAGTTATAGCTGAAACAGCTGATTTGGATAAAAATCATAATACAATTTTAGGTTAGGCATGTACTGAAACAAAAACCAGTTTCTTGAAATCGTTTACATTTATTACCATAGCAACCAACTTGGCACGTTTAGAATGAGTTAACTATTTTTCACGACCAGCAGTGTTTTCAGGTTAGGTAAAAACAATTGCGAACAAGAATCAATCGCGCTCTAATGACAGCAAAGTCCGATTTGGTTCAAATTTGGTACACACTAAGTGGTTCGGACGGTTCGTTAGCCAATAAATCGTTTATTTTTTAAGTTTCAGAAATAATAAAGACCCCTTTATGTTTGTCATTAAAAAAATAACTTTTTGTTTCTTGAAATGTTTTGTAAAGTTAGCTGTTTTCGAGACACTTTACATTAAACGTGAGAATACGTTTTGGGTTTTGTACATTGGTAAAAGATCACACTGATTTAAATAAAAACCCCGAACCACAAAACTAGGAAAAACAACAATAATTAAACAACTAAATTGTAAGTTATGTTTAATACGTTACCCTTATGTACATTTCGATGACTGGTCATCATCCTCAGAGGGTTTTACACTACTAAAGTATACAGACAACATTACAGAGCTATATATATCCGCCCCTCCCCCCACTCCTACCCATACCGGTTAATCCAAGACTGGATTTTTTATTTTTATTTATTTTTTTGACTGTTTGACTTTATAGTTTTAGTAGACCAGTTTGTTATTTTTGTATTTAATAGTTTTATAATTTATTGTTAAATTGGTTTTTATTATTAATAACAGATACTTGTAGTAGATTTAATGTGGCTCCTCCCATTCCCCCACCAGGTCGGTCTTGGATTAACTGGTATAGGGAGTAGTGGGGGGAGGGCGGGTATATATAGCTCTGTAATATTGTCTGTATACTTTAGTAGTGTTAAAACCCTTTGAGGATGATGACCATGTCATCGAAATGAACATAAGGTTAACGTATTGAACATAACTTACAATTTAGTTGTTTAGTTACTGCTTTTGTTCCTTGTTTTGTGGTTCGGGGTTTTTATTTAAATCAGTGTGATTTTGTCGCGACAGTGCTCTTTTATTTGTTTAATTGGTAAAAGATCGCATACCAAATATATCCAAAATTTGCGTTTTATATTATATTTCCTACATCCAAAGATATTAAGTATTTTGTAAAAAAAAAATGGTGGATACCTGGAAAACTAATAATTTCCGAACCTATGTTTATATACACTTTTTTCGCTATTTTCACCGGTAGAACACGTCCCGAATAGAATCACTATTATATTATGTATTTATGTGTTATCTCTCAAACGGCCCCATTTTACGCCCGATTCGGTCCAAATTCGGCACACACGTTGGTTTTTCTACGTCAGACGAGTTCGTTTGCCAACAAAATCCAACAACAGGAAGCACGTTTTTTACAGGAACGTTTTTTGAGATTTGTATACCAGATTGGAACCTTTTGGGTGTTTATCTAAAACACTAGCCAATTAGGATGGAGCGCGAAAAGGGGGTGTACAAGTCTCCTACCCCGGCTCCCACCACATTTCCCCTCATCGCGGCGGAGTACAGTCAGAGCAGCCTCTCCTACCTAATCCATGTCAGCTATGTAGTCGTGTTGATTGTATATCAATACTTTTTGGTGGTGACTGTACTGAAGACTCACAATCGAGTAGGAGGGGGTAAGACGTTACAGCGCATGCTCAAGTGACGCTTCACGCTACTTGGCACTATCTGTATGGGAGTTTATTATACACATTTTGCTTTTTGCTCGATCTTATAGCCCGCCTGGTTCCCTTAAAATATGTAAAAACATAAAATACCATACGAAGTGAGTTTGTCCGCTGCGAGCGAAGCGAAGCAGTCCATAATCCGAGGCAGCAGGGTCGAGGTGCGAACTCGCTAAACGAGTTTTCCGCTGCGAACGGAACGAAGGCTTGAGGCTGAGGTGCAAACAAATTCTACTAATATTATTATTTTTATTTTTTCCCCCGCTTACACACTTCCTCAGCAAATTTGGGAACTTTATTAAATTTGGGATATTTAATTAAATTACAAGTGAAAAAACATAGACCAAGACCGGGAGTTGAACCCGGGACCTTCAGGTTTCCGTCCTGATACTCTACCATCTGAGCTACCCTGATATCTACCGATATTTTACTAATATATTCGCACACGTAGGCAGCTTTTTAGCGCCTTCCACTCAACTCACTTCAGCGGTTCAGCTGCGTGATGTGTTGCAAGTTGAATCTGTGTCCAGCTTAGTATGTAAGCATATACCGGGTGTCCCACGAAGAGGTCCCTATTTTTGAATTGATATGACAGACGTATAGAGCCCGCTACAGACTTGAAATTCTACAGTCGTGACTAACACATATGAAAGAAATACCCCTGAGTATCAGTTAATTCTGACTGATCCAAACAAAATGGCGGAAAAACAAAAAACAACAAAATCAGCAATCGTATTTTCAAGGGCAAACCTACTTTTATTTAGAATAGGAACAGCTACAGCTGTTTAGACTATTTTAAATCTATCAGCTGACTGCGTGTATCCACAACAATGAACATATTTGGTAATAAACATTGGCATTTGTTATTAAGTTGCATTGTAAAGTGTCTTATGTACCATGCCGTTTTCAACTGAGCAAAAAGTGAAATGTTGTTCCTGGGCTATTGCCTTTGAAAATGATTATGAAGCAATAAGATGTTTTAGGGAAAGGTACCCAGGTGTAGTTCTACCGTCAAGGAAATCTATTCGTAAGATGAAGACTATCCTACTAGAAACGGGGTCAATACAAAAAAAATACCATAGATCCTCCAACATAGAAAATGAAGAAATCGTATGTGCTGCTTTCATGGAATTTCCAAATACGCCTAATTCTGTAAGAAAGGTGTAATCTGCTACAGGGATACCGAAGTCATCTGTCCAAAGGTATGCCAAAAAGAACAAAATCAAACATTATAAAACTCATTTAGTTCACGGACTGCTTGAAGATGATCCTGACACACGATTGGAATTTTGTTCGAAAATAATTGAAAAGACTGACGTAGATAGCAAATGACTTGAAGGAATTGTGTTTTCAGATGAAGCGACATTTTATCGAACAGGAACTGTAAACAAGCATAATTGTCATTACTATAACACAAAAAATCCACATATCTTACAAGAAGAGAAATTAAAATCAACAGGTATAACAGTTTGGGCTGCTGTTACCAAGGATGATGTTTTGTAGTATGACATATCCCGACAAACAATGACTGGAGAAACGTATGCATCAGTTTTAAGCAATCACATAGTTCCTCATCTTTCTCAGCCTGAGATGAAAGACGGTTTTTTCCAACAGGATGGAGCTCCTCCACATTATGCTAATGTGGCCAAAGCAGTTTTGGACCAAAATCTTCCTAACCGTTGGATAGGTCGTGGCAGCAGCTTCATGGACTGGCCCCCAAGGTCTCCAGACTTGACTGTTTGTGACTTTTTTCTGTGGGGCTTTTTAAAGGAGAAGGTTTATTGTCATAACATTGTGACAGACGATGAACTAATGAGGTTGATCGAAGAGGAACTGTTGTTGATACCTCGAGAGTTGTTCAGCAAAGCGTATGACTGTTTTCTATTTCGTTGTCATCAGTGCATTGCGATCAATGGACATAAGTTTGAATAAGGTTTATGGATCAAATAGATTTAATTTATTTATGAGTTACCTATATCTTTAATTCCATAACGTTGTTGAGTGCTTAGTAACATCGTTAAAATTCAATAATTATGTTGTAACACTTAAGAAAATAAAACTATTTTAAGGAAAAGGTACTATTTCTTTGATATCCCGCCATTTTGTCCTAATGTGTCAGAATTAACTGATACTCAGGTGCATTTCTTTTACATATGTGTATGCTAGGACTGTTGAGTTTCAGGTTTGTAGAGTGTTCGGTGCATCTAATATATTAATTCAAAAATAGGGACCTCTTCGTGGGACACCCGGTATAACAAACACAGATGAACACGTACAATTAACTGCATCTTTAAATAGTAAAGCGTGGATCGGAGTGTGATAACTCCTGTTTGTTTACTGTTGGTCAGGCCAAGGTCACATTCTCTGATGTTTTATAAACAACAACAACAAAGGATTCCAACAACGTGTTCTTTGCATATATATATAGTCACGTTTATACGGTATTATACCGTCCGAGTACAAGTAGGTCATGGGCTATCTTCGGACATTGGCTGAAAATAAATATCAGCGATTGCACAATGATCGAATCGCGTTGTGGGTTAGTGTATATAGTTGTGACAGTTTTATAAATAACTGTCGTGCCCGTATTCACTTGTGTTAAAAATAAATAACTGTTCTAAATAATGTTAATCGTTAATATATCGAAAATGAAATTTATTATTTACAGAACAAACAAAAATGGACATTTACAATTCTGTCTGTAATAATAATTATTATAATTTGTATTTATCCCTTTTTTATGTACAACGTAATATCTTAATGTCTAGGAAATACTAAACCATGTTTTCCAGTAATCGATGGTTAGTGCATTTAACAGAACTTTTCTAAAAACCATAAATAACAAATGATATTATAAAAACATAAATGAGAAAAAAAGAAGAAAATAGTTTGGTCTACCTTTTATACATATTTACAAACTGTCATTGTGCGGCTTGCTGGGGCAAGAGGACAAACAAGACACGCAAACAGGCAGAAAGACTAACAATAAGAGCACAAGTACAAATAATTACAACTAAATAAAACATAACTATACAAATATAATAAATTAAAAATCGCTTGGTTACTAACAAAAATGCAAATAAAAACACCACTGTACAGATTCAAATAAATTTAAGATCACTTAGTCGCACAAATTAAGTCGTCAGTTATAGTCTGTCCGCTCGGCCGTGGTACCTGACTTCTCGGAACTCAACGCTCCCTCCACTAGTTTGCCACCGGTAGGCCCGGCGATCGGGTAGGGAGGGGGCGTTGAGTTCCGAGAAGTCAGGTATCACGGCCGAGCGGATAGACTATACTTAGTATTTCATCAACCAACTTTTTACAGAAATTAAAAAGTTACGAATCTTTTGTTCCGTTCTCAAGCGGATCAGAAGCAAATTAAACACTTTTGGGCCTAAGAATGAAAAGTATCTTTGGAAACAAGACCGTTTTACTTTTGGTAGTTTTAATTGCAGTGCTGATCCACCCCTGGTTGAATAATAAATTGTATTTGTATTTATATTTCCACTCCTTATAAAAAAAACGTTCAAAACTTTATACACGAAAAGATGTTTCAGGGAAAGAATGCTCAATTGCGCCAACAATGGAAATAAAGAATGGAATTTATTCTTGAAAAGCATTATACGAATGAATGCATTATGGTTGTGGGTGGATTTTTTATAAACTTTAACCAATATTTTTAGGTTGAATTCCTAATCCATATTATCTATTTCCAATCCTCAGTTCAGATCTAACAGGTAAAAAATACAGTGAACACCATTTTGTTGTGTCAGAAGGTATTATTCTTATGTGATATACAAGAAAGAAACACAATTCGCGTTTCGATTACTTGTGTATAAGGGATGAAATGGGATATCTGCCATTAAAAATAAATAAAGATGCATTCACTTACCATGAAGTTAGAGACTTTGAACATGTTACTCGTGTGGTTTGAAGCACTTACTGACGACCTAAAAAAAAGGCATAATATATCGGCTTTAAACAATGAAAAAATAAAAAATATGGATTGTTATTTCCTTCAAATGTGTTTTATACTCCCTCACAGTGGCGTCTAGTGAATTATTAGCTTAGTGGTTCAAACCTAGTGGGTGTCTGGGCCAAGTTTTTAAAATACCAAAGCTACAAATTGCATTTCTAGGTCTTTTTTTACTACAATTTGACTGATTTAATACACCACTGAAAAGCGTGTATCGTAAAAGAATCTAGTTATAGGTTTAAAGATAGATTGGAGTATGTAAATTACTTAAATGAAAAATTGAGAACAATGTTTTCTTAAATATTAGTATAGTTTATTTATTAGCAGGAGGTAACAACGGGATAAACGCGCTATTACGTATAAAGTGGAGGTTTATAAAGCAGGTGTGAAGTGGAGCTTCGGCTATCTTCGGGCGGTGTCGTGAGTCGCTGTATCTAAACTGCAGCGGCAAACAATGTTATACTGGCAATTCCCCTCAACCTAGTCAGAAGATTCATCCTTTGAGTTGAACCGGCCAATGAATACGACGCTTCCAGAGCCGCGCGTTGTAACTTCCTGCCATATTTTAACAACTTTTCACTCCATATTATTGTATTTACGAACACCAGAACTAAATATTTGTATCGTTATAATTACCTTGTATTAGTTGTCTTCAGTCCGTAATTGTAGAATATAGCTACAGCGCTGTTTCGCCGAACACTGTCGGCTTGTACTAACACATACACGAACACATATTCTACAATTACGGACTGAAGACAACTAATACAAGGTAATTATAACGATATAATAAACAGTCCAAGGCAACACAATAAATTCTATATAAATATTTGTAGTTGTTAAAATATTACAGTATGTTACTAAAGTAAATTGCTTGGGCCGTTTGAGCGAGTTCGTTAGCCAACAAAATTCCACTACTGGAAGCACGTTTTTTGACAGGAAGTAAATAATTTTTCGATTTTCATATTAGAATTAAACTTTTTTTGAGTTTGATCTCAGCAAACAAATAAAGGATATTATTCTGCACATTTGGTTTTTTACACGACCTTATGGCTGGCTTCGTTCCCCCAAAATCGATTAAAACGTAAAATACCATAAAAGTACCCGGTTAAAGTCCACGTGGCGATTTTACCGTGGGCATCTTCTGCGCAGAGCGAGATCTTCGCTGAGAGTGGAACGAAACAGCGCGTGAGTCGAAGCTGGATGCTTAGGTGCAAACAAATTCTACTAATACATTTCGTATAGTCGGGGACAAGTATAGAGGGAAAGGTGTAGGGATCGGTCGGCCCAAGACAATGCTATTGTTGTGAAACCGACCGCCCGGTCACCCTCGTACCTGCGGTCACTGTCACCACCTCCCTTAAATTCTTAGAAATATTATAATTTGAACCACTAATCGAATAAAAACAAGTGACGGGTCAATCTTCTCGCAAGATTTAGACCAATAAGAGAAAACTTGAATCACAATCCTACGACTCTCTGTTGACGAGCTAGTTGGCTATTACAATAATAGTATTGTAAATGACACAAGTTTTGAGGCGTTTAGAAAAACATATGAGTATAGGAGTTTTGCCTACGGGTATCAGGTAGAAAGGGTCCCCATCCGCGAATTCCTCATACTGCGGAGTTTTGCCTACGGTTGGGGGTGGGCGCGAGAGGGGGAGGGGAGAGAGAGAGATTCCTATAGAGAAGAGAGACAAAGAGACTCTTCTAGCGATTATAAAAGAATGAATTCTGCCAGGTACAAAAATGATCACTTTACAGGTACCGTATTATCACTTTATATAATTAGAATAAAAAAAACTAGAGGACTTACCTAAACTGTTTAGTCACAGTATTTTGCCGATAACAGTATGATTATAATATTTGTATAATTATAATATTTCGTCGTATTATCACTTTATATAATTAGAATAAAAAAAAAACTAGAGGACTTACCTAAACTGTTTAGTCACAGTATTTTGCCGATAACAGTATGATTATAATATTTGTATAATCATAATATTTCGTCGTATTATAATTACGAGAAAGGTGGATGCTCTTTAATAATCACTACAAGAAACGGTGACTCTCTCCCTCCCTCACACTCTCTTTCTCCCGCCCCCACCGTAGGCAAATCTCCGCACCAAGAGGTTTCCGACGGCATCCCCCCCATCTACCTGACACCCTTAGGCAAAACTCCGGTTCCCAAAACATATTACTCATAAACTAGTTGCTATTCAAAAACATTTGGATGACGAAGAGGATGACAAATCTGATGAGGAAGAGGAGGAGAATTTGGATTTAGAAAGGTTGTACAGAACTGGCAGATTAAATACGGTGCCAGATCGTTGTAGATTAACCTGATATGTACATATAGAAATGTAAATATTTTTAATTTACATTTTTAATTTAAGTTCTGAATTTGTATTTTTTTCTATTTTTATGTAAATATTACAGATAAAGAAGGATCTTTTCTCTTGTTTGTAGATAAACCTGTTCTTTATTTGTAAATGTAAATATTTTAAATTCTGATTTTTAATTTTAAAATTTCTGTTTGTATTTTTTTGTTTGATACATAAATAAATATTAAAGATAACAAAGCTTTGGCCGTTTGCTATATGGAACAAGCTGTTCTGTAGTTTGAAGTGGAACAGATTGTTTTATGTGTAAGCGGCTAGCCTGCATTCATCACAGAGTTAAGTGTTTTTGAATAACAACTAGTTTATGAGTAATATGTTTTTCTAAACGCCTCAAAACTTGTGTCATTTACAATACTATTATTGTAACAGCCAACTAGTTCGTCAACAGAGAGTCGTAGGATTGTGATTCAAGTTTTCTCTTATTGGTCTAAATCTTGCGAGAAGATTGAGCCGTCACTTGTTTTTATTCGATTAGTGGTTCAAATTATAATATTTGTATTGGACTGAACTATTTCTAAGAAGGGAGGTGGTGACAATGACCGCAGGTACGAGGGTGACCGGGCGGTTGGTTTCACAACAATAGCATTGTCTTGGGCCGACCGATCCCTACACCTTTCCCTCTATACTTGTCCCCGACTATATTTTTTATACACACAGGCAGCTATTCAGCGCCTTCGTGAGTAAACTGAAAAGTTTTCTGTGCCGTATAATCAGTTTAGGGCTAAAATAATTCCTATTTTAGCATTGTATAATCGTCCTACTTTCTTAAAGGTCTTTTCATTGAGTTAAGTTAATTAATGTTTTTTTTTTCAGGTTAAGGCAAAACCAAACCAACCTCACCTAATGGAAGTTTCTTTTTACAATATTTATGGAACGAACAATTAATTCACTTTTACAATATAGGTTAAAACAGCGGGCAATCCAATGGCAGCCATTTTTTTTAAGTGCCCAAATATGTCGTTAGTTTGTTAAACTGGTTGCTATGGTAATGAATGATTTGCTTTTTAAATAAAATCAGCCAACTACCGAGCCAATAAAACATGTGATCTTGTCGCTAATTAGCTCACTGCTAATCTTGACGAAATTCTAATCGAACGCAGCTTTTAACAAAAATGTATTTAGCCCAGTCGGTATAGGTTAAAACTACCAGTAATTTGCAATACGGCTGATTTTTTTTTATAAGTACTTTAAAGTATTTAGATTAACATAAAAAAAGTTTACCAGTCTATCGATTTCCCAAAGACGAAAAAAATCGATTATCATTTTTTTATCGATTATCCTTAATATTTCGAGCTGGGATGAAGATAGAGAAAAATAAAAATACCACCGCGTAGGGGACTTATTTTTCAACAAAAAAGGACATGTGTATTTATTTCGTCCGAGCAATGGTTTGTCCGGAGAAAATTCGAAAATGCAGGTATGTATTTTGCAGCAGGGGAAATCACTAAAAGGGGACATCTTATTCATATATGAAGCGTTGGCTCATTCTAAATTGGCCGAATTTCAATATATCGAATTGAAACTTGACATAGTAGTTAAAATATATATTTTAAACATTTATGCTGAGTCTCAGCTTGTTATCTTGAAAATGACCCGATCTAGGAGTCGATTTCGATTATCGATTTTAGGAGTACCGGACCCACGAACTAATTTCAATCTATTCCAGTTTCATCAATTTTTCTAATATCAACATCAAATTTGTTTTAAAAGTTGAGTACACCAGTATAAATATTCTTAGTAAGTATGAACTATTTTTTTCATGTTATTTTTAAAAACGAGGCGCTTGAAAATAGTCTTCTGTTTTACCTATCTCGTTTTAACTATAACACCTTTGGATTCAACGACTCCATTTTCGACATTTTTGAACATATCGATTTAAAAATTGGTACAGAAGTTACAAATACAATTGTTTTTTGCTATGCTTATTTTAAAAACTATGTTTTCAAAAACGACTAATCTGCAGCTGATCAACTCAAGCGTTTTGATAAAAAATCTAAAAGGGTTTAAAATTATACGTTTTAAATTTACTTGTGCTTTTAAAAGTAAATCATGAAAAAGGTTTATACTCCTTGAACTTGTTTGAATATATATATTTAACTTGTAAAAAAACTTTCAGGTTGATATTTTGAAAATTCTCTAAACTGGAGCCGATTAAAATTAGTTCGTGGGTCCGGTAATCCTAAAATCGAGAAACCCATTGATGAGGCAAGTGGCTCTAGATCGGGTAATTTTCAAGATAACAAGCTCAGACTCAGCATAAATGTTTAAAATATATATTTTAACTAATATGTCAAGTTTCAATTCGATATATTAAAATTCGGCCAATTTAGAATGACCCAACGCTTCATATATGAATAAGATGTCCCCTTTTAGTGATTTCCCCTGCTGCAAAATACATACCTGCATTATGGAATTCTTTCAAGACAAACCATTGCACGGAGGAAATAAATACATATCACCTTTTTTGTTGAAAAATACGTCCCCTACACAGTGGCATTTTTTATTTTTCTCTATCTTCATCACAGCTCGAAATATTAAGGATAATCGAAAAAAAATGATAATCTATTTTTTTCGACTTTGGGAAATCGATAGACTGGTAAACTTTTTTTTATGTTAATCTACATACTTGAATGTACTTATAAAAAAAATCAGCCGTATTGTAAATACTGGAACTTTGGGTCTAAAGTTACCTCTACCGACTGGCCTAATTAGGTTATTTGAAAAAATATTTATGACTTAGTATGCTAAGATCTTGATATCGTTCGAGCGGACGAATTGTATAAAGAAAACGATGTTTTATTAGCGAATTTCCGTAGGAAAAATGAGCTATTGCAGTGACCCTTATGGTGAGACCTAAAGTCGCGAGTAGTAAATGAGCACCGATCATGGTCCCGAGAACACGTGTTGAGGTGTCATTAAAATTTGTATATCCTATTACATTAAATGAGCAATTCTTGTATCTATCTTTGTTTGTATCTTTGTATCTGTCGCGGATCTCGAAAACGGCTCTAACGAATTCAAAGAAATTTTGTATGTAGGTGTAGTATTGATTTTTAAACCCATATAGTACACCCATATAGTTGTATTTCCTGTAAAAACGCAATTTTTTGAGAAAATCTAATTCAAAAGTTGACAAATTTTAACATAGGGTCTTATGGGTTGCCATGTTGGTTACAAAATAACAACGAAATAATAAATAAAGCGATCAAAACAGCTGTTTATAAACAAGCCATGAGATTCATTGTAAATCCAAAATCAGCTGTTCATTGGATAGTTTTTAATTGCTGTTAAAAAAACAAGCTAATTTATACTGTTTTAGCACGTTGGAATTAGAATAAATTGGGCCTGATTTAACAATTAATTTTGTAAAAAAAAGTAAACTTGGCAAAAATGGATAAATTCTAATAGTAAATTTTGTAATATAGGCCTGGCTCATTTCTGAAACATAGTATTGCTGTTATGTTTACTGCTGTATATTTAGGCCTGGTTTCAAAACTTTAGTTGACAGAAGATAGTAGAACTAGGACTAAAATCGTAATGAAAGCCTATCACGTTTCTAAAGCATGTATTTGAGGTTATAATTAATCTTGTAAATACTGTTAATATATTTAAGCCTGGTTCCATAATTTTACAAACCATTGTACAAACGAGCCAAAGATTAACGAGATTCTTTAGCGAATTTTCCAACTGCGAGCGAAGTGAAGCAGCCAAAGGCCGAGGCGGGGTTGGGACGCGAAGCGTCCAGGGTCAGAGCCCCTATTATATGTATATACGAGATGAATGTCAGGTATTGTACGAAATCAGCTGTTATAATATGGTTGGATCGTTGTTTAATGTTTTTCCCCAAGTTACTGCTTTAAGTGGTCTTTTCTGCCACATAAATATAGGGTACAAGAAAGAACAACTTATCATCCTGGGGCGGAAAAATGCCCATATAAAACGCATTGAGTTTACTTTGTTGCCCGCATATTGAATGAAACTTTTTGTGGTTTTAGCTAAATATATTATCAAAGGAGATTATTCTGCACATTTAGTTTTTTTTATGTCTGGTTCCCCCAAAATTGATCAAAACATAAAATACCATAAAAGTTACCGTCCTTAAAAGTTGCTTCGTCTATCTTCGGGCGAAGTCGGGAGTCGCTTGTATCTGAACTGCAGCGGCAAACAATGTTGTACTGGCAATTCCCCTTTCGTTTCCCCCCACTCCCGTGCCCAAGTCTGGAGGTTCATTCTTTGAGTTGAACCGGAAAATGTATACGACGCTTCTAGAGCCGCGCGTTGTAACTCCCTGTCATATTTTAACAACTTTTCACTCAATATTATTGGATTTATGAACACCAGAACTAAATATTTGTAATTGTTATAACATTACGTTATTAAGGGTCTGCTCCAGTAAACTAGAAAGCAACCAGAAACGCAAACGCTTCTCTCTATAACCGTATCTAAACAGTGCAATTTCTTGCAGCTGAGCGCTTTGACTTTGCCTCATTTCAAACCATTTTATAAATCTATTTTTTTAATTGAGTGCTGATAAAAAACTGAATATTCTTTATAAAATTTCGGATCCGGCTTGCAAATTACTTTTCATTATTCATTTTTTATCGTGTTAGGAAAAAATTTCAAACTTTGTACTTACAAAATGTCAATTACATAACAAAAGAAAAGCATTTTTTTTTAATCTAAAATGGAAAACGGATGCGTATTGTAATTGTGCTTAAAATGAGACCTTGCAAACAATTTTTAGGTAAAAATTAATCAACATGTGTACCAAAATTGAACCAAATCGGACTTAAAATGCGGCCGCTAGAGTGCGAACACATATATACATATATATGTAAGTTATATATATGATTTTTAATGACACCCCAAAACGTGTTCTGGGGACCATGATCGGTGCTCATTTGCTACTCCCGACCTTGGGTCTTACCGTAAGGGCCACTGCAATAGCTCATTTTTCCTATGGAAATTCGCTAATTATTGGATGGCGGCTAAGCGAAGGGGAATAACATTCTTTGTTTCTTTTTGTGTAAAGAACGCGAGAATATATAGCGCGTGCAGGTTTGTTATAACACGCTGTACAAAAAACTAGATCCGGAATTGGATTATTTAAGTAATAGTGAAAGGGCTGATTGCGTAATTCAGTTTTATAAGGCCAGAACTGAATACGCTTATAGGAGTAGTTCTAAAGTGCGTTTTGCAAAATGGTTTGGAAGAACACCGGTTTAGATTATTTTGTGTTCACAAAACCGCGCATTAAAAATTACGGCCGAGCTGCATTAGGCCTACATGTATAGACTGTGTATGAAGTCAGGTCTCTTGCCTTTAGAACAAGTGTACGAGTTAATATTAAATTATTTTAGTAAGCGGTGTTAGAGATATTTCACCTTAAACCTTTTAAATGACCGCCATTTTTACTTCCTCCACCCGTAGGAATATACGTAGGATATGGAGAAAGTATTGTTTTGGTCCAAATTTTCGAATTTGAATTTTTAGTGGACTTATCCGTTTTGGTGATCCCTGAACACAAAAAAGTTTTTTTTTTAGTGATGTCTGTAAGGATGTGTACAGAGCTTGAGACCATACCAACGGTCCGATTTTGATGAAATTTGGTATGTAGGTGTAGTACTGGAATATCTCCAGGTGTTTTTTTCATTTTTCCAAATTTTTTATTTTTAAGGGGTTTTACCCCCCAAAAATGGTCAAAAAACGAGAAAAATTCAAATTTCTCAAAAAACGGCTCTAACGATTTTGATAAAATTTGGCTTATTTGTAGCCCTTAATGTACCCTACCATATGGAAAAAACCGCATCTTTCTAAAAATTCTCGTTTAGGTAATAATAGTAATAATAATAACAGATTTTTGGGGGTTTTGGCCAAAAAGGGGTTTGTTTTTCAAAATCATTCAAAACCTTTTTTCGTGCATCTATACGGGCCGAATTGACATGTTTGGTGCAAATTTGTTCGAAATCGTTCGAGTAGTTTTAATAATATTTATTAGTTAATATTTTGAATGAAACTAATATGAAACTTAATATGGTTGTGTATTACATACATCTAATATTATTCATGGTATGTCCTACTTTTGCAATTCTAAATAACCACCTCCTATGCTACTCTTGGGAAGGTATAAAGTTTCAACTGGGAGAAAGTATGTGGCAGTTATCTGGTACCGTTTATTAAAGTATACAAAAGAACGTTCTGGATTTTTAAACAAGTGTAAAATGTTACGTAAAAAACTGTACACAAAATATGAGGCCAACATCTTTTCTATTTCCGAAGATATTAAGTGTTTGCTAAAAACGAAATGGTGGATAATTCGGAAACCAAGCATTTCCCAACAGATGTTTATTAGCCATTTACTTTCTCACTATACTATAGTATAGAGAAAGTATAGTGATCACAAAATAAATCATTGTTGAGATTTTTGTGGAACTAACCGTTTTGGGGCCCCCTGAGTCCAAAAAGTGGTTTACAAAATGTCTGTCTGTACGTATACAAAGCTAGAGAGAAAACTATTCGATCGATTTCGAACAAATTCACACCAAACATGTCAATTAGGTGTAGATGCACGAACATTTTTTTCTGACAAATTTTGAAAAAAACCCCCTTTTTGGCCAAAAGAACCCCGAAAATCAGTTATTATTTTTTTATAAAAAAACCGGCTCTAACGCTTTTGATAAAATTTCGCTTATTTGTATCCCTTAATGTAGAATACCGTATGAAAAAACGCATCTTTCTAAAAATTATCGTTTAGCTAATAATAATAATAACTGATTTTGGGGGGTTTTTGGCCAATTTTTTCAAAATCTATTTTCGTTCATGTATACTGGCCTAATTGACATGTTTGGTGCAAATTTGTTCGAAATCGATCGAATAGTTTTCTTTCCAGCTAATAATAATAATAATATTTATTAGTTACTCTCCTATTTGAATGTATCGCCTCTCCTACCCCACCTACAATTATGAAGTCACAGTGAATCTGTTTAATAATTTTAATATGTTTGTGAGAAAGTATGTGCCAGTTTCTGGTACCGTTTATTTATCTTATTTTTAATAGTAGAATCTCCTACTAAAATCTTTACCTTTCCTTTTTGGGCAGGCTGTATATAGATGTAAAAATGTATGATATAATCTACATAGATAGTTAGTTATAAGTTACTATTTTTCTGGAGTTTTATTATTAGCGAATTTCTACAGGAAAGATGAACTATTGCAGCGACCCTTATGGTGAGACCTAACGTCGGCAGTAGTAAATGAGCACCGATCATGGTCGTCAGAAGAACACGTTTTGGGGTGTCATTAAGATGTTTATATATTTATGTATACAGGGTGTCACGTAAGTAAAGTGCCAAATTTAGGGAAATGGTTCTATGGCTCAAAATAAAGAGAAAATAGTGAGTAAAATTTTTTCCCAAAAACGCTTTGTTTTCCAGATATCGGCCATTTTGTTTTTTTTACAAAATAATTTATATCTAGAGAACGGTTTGACCGATTGAGTTCAAGCTTTACATGAAGTTTAACCCAGCATTGATCTATTTTAAGAAAAATTAGCGATTATATCCAATAATGCGTTTAAAAATGGCGACTGTTTCAAAATTTCAAACCTGAATAACCCACAAAAAATGTCAAAACACCCATTTGTAGCCCGTTTAACTCCCTATCGCTTATCCGTTATCCTTCATCCGATTGTTTTGACAGTTACACCATCCGATAGGGAATCAAAAGGGCTACAAAAAAGGGGTCTTGACATTTTCGTTAAAATGTACGGTTTTAGAGTAATTTAGGTTTGTAATTTTCAAACAGCCGCCATTTTGAAACGCATGATTGGATTTAATCGTTTATTTTTCTTGAGGTATATCATTGTCAGGTTAAACTTCATACCAAGTTTGAACTCAATCAGTCAAACCGTTCTCTAGATATGAATTATTTTGTACAAAAAACAAAATGGCGGATATCTGGAAAACGAAGCGTTTTCGGACCTATGTTTATAGGAACTTTTTTCATTATTTTAACCAGTAGAACACGTCCTGCAATTCTTTCCGTTTCTTCCTGATACATCCTGTATAATTTTAATTTTGGAAAGTCCATGAACTCACGTCAGCGGTTCAGCTGTGTGGTCGAATTATTACTATACTGGAAAAGTGATTTTGTGAAATGGTTTTTCAGGTGCACGCCTTTGCTTCTATTCAAATTTGACTTTCAAAAATTGTGAAAAAATCTAGTTTACGACACGCACCGTAATGTTTTCCACAAATTACATAAGCTGTTAATTATATAACAATTATTTTATAACAGAGCGCATTATTTTACGAAACCCTATTGCGTAAGACAAGTCTTGAGTTGTTCAAATTATATAACAGTTTTAATCACACCGTATTTTTGTTTTGTTCAGGTTAGTTGTCGACAGAAGTACATCTGGTGTAAATGAAGAAATACCAGCCAGTACCCGGAGAGATTGTCGCTCCTTAGGTGGAAAATCACCGTTACAAAGTCACCGATACGAAATCACCGTTACGAAACGCCACGTAAATGTGACCGCAGTTACGAATCAAGCGATAGAAAATCACGGTTACAAAATCACCGTTATCGAGTGTTACGTAAACTTTTGAACTCTAGATAACAGATCGGCGGATCCGAAGCAGTCGGTAAGTGTGTGTTGGTGCGGTGGTGCGAACAGTGTCATGCGGGACGAGATGAACTCTAGTGATTTTACGATGGAGGCGGTGAGGAATACAATACCTTGGACTAAAGGACTGGCTTCTATGTTCTATCTGGTCAGTCCGAAGGATTCGTCTTATGAATACGTCGAGGATGTGCCTCATTTTTATGTTCAGGTATTTACGTGTTTCATTTACTATTTTAATTATATAATTTTTAATATATTCTCGCCTTGTATAAGTTTTGTTTTTGGTAGTTTCGGTGATTAAAAATGTCTTTCACTGGCAAAACTCAGGAAATATCTGGAGAATTTTAATGAATATCGTATCTTTTGCTGTTTTCGAAGAGTACCACGTACCTTAGGTCGACACTAGGAATCTTAAAAGTTTAAATAATGAAATTATTTACATTACGCAGCCAATACACAAAATCAAAAGAAATAATAAAGGAACTTTAATCATTTTTTGGGTTCTGTACTTTAAAGATAAAATGGAACCCTTTTAGGAGCGCTCGTCTGTCCGTCGCAGTCGTAGGTGTCAATATGAAATATGGTATATTTATACAACACGATAACCAGTGTATGATTCAATAGCTAAAAGAAATATTTCACTATTAATTTTGAGTGTCTTAAGTTGGGTACCACGAAAATAAGCGTTTAATTCAAAGAGTTTTAAGCGGCTAAAGTTTGGTAATCCCTAAAAGAAATATTTTACTAT
>JAGFPH010005671.1:63471-83560 GCA_018207615.1 Philaenus spumarius
CTTAGTTTTTTCGAAATTTCTCAGAACCTACCGGTCCGAATTAGTTGAAATTTTCAGGAAATCTAAGTTTGATGGAACTCTTTAGAACGCCGTTTGGTAGGATCCAATCGGTTAAGCCGTTCAAAAGTTATAAGCGGGTCACATACTTACATACACACACACATACAGACAGGGTGACACCCTCTCGGGAGTGGTCAGGGAAGATTCCTAGGACCTCAAAACGTCGAGATCTGATGAATACTCGATTTTCGAAAAACGGGGTAAAACCAATAACTTCCCGATTTTAGAAAATTTTAAATTTTCTTAGCGGGAAGTTAAAAATGGCGGATTGCGGCTAAACTAAGCTGAATACGAAAAAACTTAACAAACAATTTATACAATACGATCCCGTATAGGAAGCCAAGGTTTTTTGTGACAACCTGTATATGACTAAAAACAATTTCCCCTAGAAATAAAAATAATTCAAATCATAAAATACGTTCAGATCTTAAAATTATTTAACAAGAAAACCTGAAAGGTCCGTAAACTTAAAACTAACGAACTACACTGTAAACTGTGTGCAGGCAACGCAAAACACAAATAAAGAAAACTCTAACAGGAATATATAAATATACTAGGAGCTTCGCTCACCAACCCGGCGGCGACCATTGGCGTAGTCAATGCAAACAGATGATTGTATACTCTGATATTTTCACCCACGGAAACGACGATTAGGACGACGGAGCGACGACACGACCATCCCAATAATTCGAATTGAGGAATGCGATGTTATTTCACCATTAATATTTAAATAATCAATAATCAACATTTCAAACAAATTTTGATATTCCCCACTAAAAAAAATATATAATAACTGGAGACCCCTGCGTGCTCCGCACGCCAACCCCCGGTGCGACCTTATAAAAACATATGTTATGTTTTATTTATAATAAAAGTGTAGGATTAATAATAACCTCAAAACTAAGATGGTAAATAATGTTAAATGTTCAAATCAAATTATTTCTTATATTTTATAACAGCAGTAATAATAAAGGTTAAAAGAACCAGTAAGGCTCAGGTCTACACTTAATCAAAAACATAACAAAACAATTATAAATAATAACCTCAAAACTAAGATGGTAAATAATGTTAAATGTTCAAAACAAATTAGTTTGTAAATTTTATAATTTGAATAAATAATTCATTTCCTCCCTTATGAAAATCAATATTTACTTCCTCAAAGCAACTGTATTAGTTTCTTATTATAAACAGCTGTTTTGTATTAAAATGTTTTTATAACCTTCTGAATACTGTAATCATCTCTATTTAGGCCCTTATTAGACGAGGTAGCCAGGTGACGTAGCTGGCTACTTAGATTGTCATCGGGCATTGATTCTTATGGAGGTTATTACACGAGGGTAGCCAGCGACGTCGCCAGACTTTGGCTACCGACTGGCTACCGAGCCCCGTCGCCAAGACGGTAGCCAGTGGCTACTCAAGCTGGCGACGCTGCGTTGTAGCATACGGAGCTTATTACACGAGGTAGCCAGTCGGTCTGTGTGCATCTCTGCGCGTACTGTTCCAGATTGTAGATACAAAGTGACCTGTTAACAACATGTCCACACCTAGTGAAACTGTGGAAAAAGGAAAGAAGAAAAAACAAGAAGACCTGCTGACAAAGTACCAGAAGTTGGTGGAGGCAAAAGTGTACACAGAAGATTTTATTTGTGAAATTGAAAAACACCCTTCAATTTGGAACTGTACTGTGGATGAATACAGTGACAAACATGCTAAATTGAATGGATGAAACCAAATTATATGCACTTTTATAGCAGACTTCGAAGATCGGACCCTGCCTGAAAAAAATATCCTTAGTAAGTATGTTTACGTAATTATTACTTTAACCCTATAAATAATAAATGTTTATTGTATGTTAATGTTAGTCATAAGGAAAATTATTTTATTTTATACAAAAATGCTCCAAATAAAGAGAAGGACTTTAAAATAAGAAACATTTTCGTCTTCCGCACAACACAATAACATTATTTATTATAATCTATTACATAATACATTTATAAAAAGCTTTAAACCTACAATTTTGAGAAATATTCTAAAAGTATTGTTGTCTTGCGAATAAACTTTGTAAGGTAAAGAATGAAACTACAAATATGAAAAATAACAGTTTTGTTATTGACAAATTATTTGCAAAGTTTTATATAAACATATGACTAGGAAATACAGTAGAGTCCAGGTAATTCGAGTCGCAATAACCCGAGGTTGCGTGTAATTCGAGCCACAAATAGAGCATTCAATATACAAAAATACCTTAAAAACTAAATTTTCCCACCCCTCATTTAAAATTTAAATTTTAACGAGCATTTTACATTTTTTTCTGGAATCATTCTTTAAATAAATTATTTTAAAAAGTATTAACAACAATGTATTTTTAGGAAAAAATATTTGTATTGACTAAAATTAGAAATATTACACAAAAAAAAATTATAATAATACGGTAGAAATTACAGAAAGTGGAAATCTCATTCATATGTGTAGCTCATTCCTGTAGCCAAATACCTAAAAAAATAGTTACACTGCGTTATGTGTAAGAAATTATTATTATAAGAAATTGTGTGTGTGTTTTGTTTCCAGTGACTATTATTCAAAAGAAGTGGAAATGTATCCGAGGATGCTACACTAGAGAAATTTTGCGGTTGACGGGGATCAAAAGTGGATCTGCAGCCTCAAGGAAGAAACAATATATCTATTTCGACCAGCTACGGTTTTTAGAAACGTCAGTCAAGAACACAACTTCAAGCATTGACGAAGTTACAGACGGAGAGGAAAATGAAGCTCCTACATCAAAATATATTGACCACGTCGATGTACCTTCTGGTTCCAGAAAAAGATCCAACAAAGACGATGAACTAGTTGAAGTGTTAAAGAAAATAATTGCAATTGAGGAAGCAGAGGCTCGTACTAGTGCTAGCCGAGATGAGCAAGATGAAGATAAAATGTGTTTGCTGTCAATGTTAACGGAGATCCGTAAAGTCCCTGCTGAGAGGAAAATAAAACTGAGATGTGACAATAAATGATGTCTTTAGTAGCTATGGCTCAAACAAATCAGCCCCAAGGTTGGCAACAACCTGGATACCATGGATATCCAAACGACTTAACGACCGTACATCAGCATTCAGTTCAGCAGCACACTATGCAGCATCCTCAAATGAATCAATACTCCTTTCAATATCCTTGAATTTATCAACCGAACATACAACAACACACGTCCTTACAAACCGACAACCACACAAGACCACTAGTTATACAACTCCAACAAAATCTGGATCATCCTATGGCATCCCCATCTCCACAGTCAACAGTGGTGTCAAATGAAGGTTATGAAACTCAGATAAGTGACATTTTGTTGTTTGAATAAACTTGTAATTAATTTTTTTTCTGTTTTCAAGTGTAGTCGAAGTTTAAATACAGTTTTGCTATTTAATTTTGTTAGTTTTAAGTGACATTTTTTTGTTTGAATAAACTGTAATTATTATTTTTAACAATAAATTGTCATAGCAAGAGTAAAGTTTAAAATAAAGTTTTGCTATTAAATTTTGTTAGTTTAATTTTACCTTAAAGTGACTACAAGCTTCTCCTCAGGTGTAATACATCTTCTCATTATAGTGTCTATCCCAGTTATTTCATCCTTTATCAACCCTAGTAATTAAAAAAAACTGGATTTCGACATTCGCATGTAATTGAAAAACTTATTTTCGGCCGCACAAAGTTCATCAAATAGTGTGTAATATAACCCTTTCGATTCTCTTTCAGAAAGAATAGGATGCACGTGCATTTTTCTCTTTCTTTGCCTCCTTTTTTTCATAAGTAAAAGGAGAAGAAGATACTTCGTATAATTACTCATGCTACTACAATGTAATGCAATTAGAAAGGAGAAAATAACTATCACGCACTTAACACAACTTCTGTAGTTCACAGCAAACTGAGCTGTTGTGAGTGAATGGCGACCCAACTGGCCACTTCTCTAGCTACTGCTCCGGTAGCCAGCTACGTCGCCATCTTCGTCGCTGGCTACGTCGCCTGGCTACCTCGTCTAATAAGAGCCTTTACATCCACGAAATCAGCTGGATTAGTTTGTTTCTTATTATAAGCAGCTGTTTTGTATAGAAGTGGTTTTTAAATATTTTCCATGTTAATCTTAAGCTAGCCATACACGGTCCGATTTGTAGGACGACCGAGTTGGACTGCAAGTTGGATGCGTTTCACCACTCACGATCCAACTTACCATCCAACTTACGATCCAACTAACGTTTCCATTAATAATAATTCCATTAACAGCTGATTTTAAACTTTGAATCCATTATTTACTTTTCTAAATTTTAGGTTAAGATTTTATTAAAATGTAGACCTGAGCATTGCTGGTTCTTTTAACCTTTATTATTTATAACTGATGTTATAATATAAAATAATTTCATTTTGGACATTTACGATCTTAGTTTTGAGGTTATTATTAATCCTATATCTTTATTATAAAGAACATATAACATAATTATGTGTATAGAAAGTTCCAACAGGGTTGGCGTGCGGAGCACGCTGGGGTATCCCTAGTAATAAATAAAAAATAAACACATTGATTTACATTATTCAAAACGTTCTCAAATGTTCAACTCCACGACAAGAAATCATTCCAATTCAGTCGTCTTTCCTTGTAGGCCTACATAGTGGTAGTTGTATAAAAATGTACAGCAATTACTATATGCAAATAATTAGACTAAACAATTCCCTATATTTTGTCAGTATACTTACAATCACTTATTTTTAAAAAATATAGTAGACAACCGCTTATATTTTTTTCAGTATAGAAAACAATAACTAGCCTATATATTTTCAGTATAGTAGACAATCGCCTACATTTTTCAATATACCGTAATAGACAATCGCCAATATTTTTTCAGTTTACTAAATAATCACCTTTATTTTTTCATTATACTAAACAATCTACTATATTTTGTCAGTATACTTCCAATCGCCTACATTTTTCAGTATACTAAACAATCACCTATTTTTAAATATAGTAGACAACTGCCTAATTTTTTTTAGTGTATAGTAAACATTCACCTATGTTTTTCAATAGGTTAAGAAATTATTTTTGAACTATTGTGACGCGAAGATGCTGAAAAACATGTCAGTTTGCATAAATTGCATCACTTGTGTTCACAAACAAATATTCTCCCGGTACAATTCAATAAATTCCAAAAACCCTTTATTATCCATTATTATAGAAGTAAAAATGTACAAAGTATAGGGGAAAAGGGAAGATCAAACATCAACAAGGAGAAAGTTTAAAATGACAATCGGACGATCACCCCATTCACAGTCCGACTCCGTCGGAAGTTGGAAGTCGGATCATCTTGTAGTCTGATCTGGGACTCCGATTTGTACGATTATCCAACTCGTCGTCCATCAAGCCCATTCACGCTCCTACATCGGATCCTACATCGGACATCGGACATTGAATCGGACTACAAATCGGACCGTGTATGGCCAGCTTTATGGGGAAAACCCGACCTTTGAGATTAGCTCACGCCATTAAGGATAAGAATGTTTGACATCTAAAACCTTATTGCAAAACTACGAAATGAGACGAATTTTTTGAAACCTCAAACATTAAAATTGGTCCAGAAATAAGGGAGGAGTTGTGTTTACAAAAAACGGCTTCACGTATTATATATAAAGATATGTAACTCTAGATGTTTGACTTATAATAAAGTAAGCCTTTTGTTTGCTTTTACCTAATGTAAAAATCTGTTAGTTGTGAAGAATAATTAAATGATTCCAAATTATTTGTAAATAGACGTGTTTTGATTCATTGTAGGCCTAATCTAGAATTAAGTTTTTGATCCAAGTCAGCTATTTTATTATTTATAATATGTAACTACGGATGTTTGAATTGAATTATAAACAGTAAGCAGTTTTCGTTGATTTTAGTTTGTGTTTGCTTTCAGTTTGTTAATCTAACCCAAAAAAGCTGTGGGTTTTGAATAGAAAAATAAACTGATTCTAAATTTGCCAAGTTGGTTGCTATGGTAATGAATGTAAACAAACATGTGCTGCTAAGCTTTTGATCCGAACAGATGTTTTATCTGACAGGACGGGGGCTGAACCCCCAAATTTTCACTATTTTTACGCTGCATTTCCGCTTTCTCCCGAAACTGGTCGTGCGTAGACTTTTTCGTGGTATTTTTTCTGAACACGAAAACTGTACCTAAATCGGAGCTGTAGGTAAAAATGTATTTATTTGGGGTCGAAATCGTACTAGTTTGCCTGGTCTAATAGGTCCGGAAATGATTCGTTAGAGAGTAACAATCGTTTAAAGAGAGGTTACATTTAAAGCTCCTTTAGACAATTTAATGATCGTTTTTGCAACCGGGCACGAAGGACTCGGTGTAGCTTTTACTTCGCACGACTTTACCACATTACGTACGGCTAAAATACGCACCCAGTGCTCACTCAGCCTTAGGCTAACAACAGACGAGACACCGGTGTACGGTACACTAGTGTACGGGACACTAATTAATGTACTATCAATTAAATGTGTGTCAACAGATGAGACACTGAGTAGCACGCTACCAGATTCTGTGGCTCTACGGTGTCTCTCCCTGCGAGAAGCTGGGACACCGGACAGTGTCCCGTACACCGGTGTCTCGTCTGTTGTTAGCCTTAAATTATATTAAAACGTAAATACCGATGTGCATTGTAAGTGAATAGTTATTTGCGTATCTAGGGTGCAAAGTTGAGTTTGTTCGGCTGCGCCTCAGGCGTTAAAGTTTATCGAAGGTGACTAAAGGCTGTGGTTACAGTACAGCCGGTTTCGGGACAGAAGAACACCTTAACATTTTATGTACAAGACGGGAGACATGGTTACATCACGTCCAGTGCACTACTATACCTCGGACGGCCGTGCACGGATGACAATCAAACTTGTTGGTTTTTGTTCCGACCAAGACCGTCCAATCAAATGGAGTGCGTAATTGGATTTTATGTTGATGACGTTCCTGTTGGGTAAATGTCCTTTAAAACGCTTCCCAAACTGCCTACCGGTTTGTCCTATGTAATAACAATCACACTCTCCACAAGTTATTTTATAGACTCCTGTTTTTGTTTCAGCCTTCCTTACAGTTTTCGGCCGGAGTATATTACTTATGTTGTTTCTGGTCTTATATGCTGTGGTTATAATCACATTATTTAGTGTATTTGTTAGAATATTAGGAAAAACCGTGCCGTATTCGGTCGAAACATAGACTTTTTGGTTTTGGCTTTTGTCGGGTTTTTATTTTTATTTAAATGTTTCTTTAATAAAACGTCGATTAAAGACCTTTTTTAACCGTTGTGCCTTATTATGTTTAACTCACCATCAAAAGCGTTTTTATCAAGGGATATTGTTATAAGTCTATGTCTATGTATAAAGCTGTTTTATGCGGCCATTTTTTGAGAAGTTGGATTGTGAGAATTCGCATGTATTGTTATGTCAGTGGTAGTTGGTTTCCTATATATACTGTACTGAAATATATTGTCCTTTTTCCTTATTGTAATGTCAAGATGGTTGGAGTTGTCCAAAAAATAATTTCTAATAATAATAATAGGATAATTTCATAATTAATTGTAAACATCGATTGTTATTTTTCATCGTGCCTATACCATAACTCGTGTACTCAAAATTTTCGTTTAGCTAACTTTTTCACCAAAACAAAATTCTTTTCATTCTTCTGACGAGGATGACATTTTAGCTTACACTGGACGTATGAAACTGTGTGGACTGTAAAGGTTGAGACACACATGACCGCACCGCACCACGGTCTAGTGTTGGCCGTATCTCGGCTCGTTCTCAGCGAGACCACACTTTACCGTAGCACGACCAACTAATTGAATAATTACTCACCTATGACTTGTAACTTGGATGAGATAGTTTTTCAAAATCTGCTCCTTGTAGTCCACGTTTCGATATTTCTCGTTATTTCGATCGTAAATAACGGGAAACTTTCGAATTTCTTCGACGAGTCTTTCGGGATCCATACCGTGGCCGCACCGTCAACGTGAAAAAATAAACAAAACGGGGCGTCCGGTGTGCGGTGATGTTAGGACTATTCCGAACGTTTCCATTAGATTATTCCCCCTCAGTGTGTTGGCAAACACTAGGCCGTGGTGCGGTGAGGGCACGGTGCGGTCACGTGTGCCCGGCCGTGCACGGCAGTCCAGAACCCAAACCTTAGCAGTAAGCTTTGCACCCGTGATACACGCAACGTTTTTCCTACACCTACATTTTAAATTAGTGTTTTAGTTTTCAAAAAAGATCTGTTTTACTAAACGAAACGTGTTTACAGAGGCTAGTCCCACAACAATCAAAATTTTCAGAACATCAGCTGTTTACTTTGCACTCTAGCTGATGAAGGGTAAAGCAAAATAAAGACGTATAAATTACTTGACGCTGAACCATCGATGTATAAACACACATTAATCTATATATATATAAATGAATTGCTGTTCGTTAGTCTCGCTAAAACTCGAGAACAGCTGGACCGATTTGGCTATTTTTGGTCTTAAAATGTTTGTAGTAGTTCATAGAAGGTTTATACGTAAAGAAAATTTTGAAAAGTTTCCCGAAAAAGTTTCAAATTTGGAAGAAACTGAACAGCATTTATTGTATGAACTCAAAACCATAGCTCACAAAAACAGCTGTTCGTATAAAAAGCTTATGTTTGTTTACATGTATTACCATAGCAACGTTACTTAGCAAATTTATAATCACTTTAATAATCTTCAAAACCAACAGCTTTTTAAGGTTAGATTGAAAAACTATAAACAAACACAAATAAAAATGCTTACAGAATTATAATTCAACTCAAACATTGGTTATTAAATATCTATATAGGCCTACTTAGAGATATGCTGCTTAAAATATTGTTTATATAAAATATATCATAACTATGAAGTTTTTAATACTTTTCAAAACATATTTTCGCTATCAATAATAATAATAACAAACAAATTATTTGACACCATGCATAACCATAAACATACACGAGTTTAAACATATTTTATTGAAAACTAAACAAACCATCTGAATATTCTGAATTAAACTAAATGCCACTAAAATATCACATTCGTAGCTTTATTTTGATATATAATTGTATATTTAAATACTAAACAATATCTTATACTAATTAGGCCTATACATTTAAAATTACAAACTCTATTTGAACCAGTTTGTTACATCCTAAATTAACGCGGATGTTACAAAGTGATTCAAATATCTATTCTACGACCCCCAGCTAATTTAAACCCTCGCTAAGAAAGGGTTAAAAGAAATTCGAAATTTTAGGGTGGTTTGGGGAGGGGGTCAAAGTTACTAAAAACTAATTGGAATGAAATTTAGTACGTAGCTTCCTCTAAGGCCGTAGGTGCTCGCAACATTGTCAATGAAATTAAGTGAAAGTCAAACTTAGTAAAAACTATAAATTAAAACGATATATTTAAAGATTTTTCATGTTAGATAGTAGTTTACAAGAATCCAATTTTCAGTGCTTTCCTAAATAGCGTAGACTTTTTTTCATGACCACAGTAGGATACGCACAGGTATTCAACGAACACTTAAAAAGAATTACAATTACGTCAAAAAGACTGAAAATACCAACAACCACGGGCAACGCCGTACGGGTCAGCTAGTCTATATAATAAAAATGAATTAATTGCTGTTCCTGCGTAAGCGTATCACTTGAGAAAGGCTGGACCAATTTGGATATTTTTTTATTTTAAAATGTTCATAATAGTCCGAACTAGATTATCATATAAAGACAAATTTGAAAAGTTTTCCGAAAAAGTTTCAAATTTAGAAAAAACTAAACAGCCTCTTTTGTATGGACTCAAGACCATAGCGCAAAAAATCAGCTGTTCGTATAAAATGCTTAGTAACACATGTTTGTTTACATTCATTACCATAGCAACTTTACTAGCAAATTTGTAATCAGTTTATTATTTTTTCAAAACCAACAGCTTTTTAGGTTAAATTGACCAACTTAAAGTAAATAAAAACAAAAATCAACTAAAATTGCTTACTATATTTTAATTCAATTCAAACATTGGTTGTTACATATCATATATAAAACAACTGATTTGCATCAAAAACTGAACATAATTTTAGGTTAGGCCTACAATGAACCAAAACACGTTTATTTCCAACCAATTGGGCTAATTTAGAATCAGGTTTTTTTACAATTCATCACAACTATCAGTTTTTTTAGATTAGGTAAAAACAAACAAAAGGTTTACTGTATTATCGATAAAAGTTTACAAACTATAGATATAAATTTGTGTAGTATATTCTTGTGGCATAAAAATCATTTTGCAATTCGATCACTTAAGTCAATGTAATACAATGGAATAACTTTACTAACTTTTAAATTAAATCAAGCAATAGTGAAGCATCGCTGGGTCCACTAGTTTACTATAAAAATAAGTGTTACATACTGTATAACAATTAAATATTGTTTAGAAATTTAAATGATTATTTTACAAATAATTTTTGGTGCCGTTGTTGAAGCTGAGCAAAATAAATTAAAACATTTTTGTGCGTTGCATTAGCTTTGAATGCTTCACGTGTTGTTGCTGTCCCACCAGTGGTGGGGGAAGCAGCTAGGCCAGCCGGACCGTATTCAATACACGCAGCCAGCGATCCACTTCGTTACCAAGGTAACCAGTACTGGACCAGCTGTTTGATGATGTAACATTTTTATGTCTAACGTCATTGTATATTTTGAAGAACGGCATTCGTTTGCTTGTGTTTATTATTTTTACGACACCAATAAAAGATACAAACCGTCTACAAAGTTGAGAGATTATGAATTTACTACGGTACTTATCTCAAACTAATGGGTTATAAGATAATATTATGAATACGTAAGCAGGACAGTTAAAAGATAATATTACGAAGACGTAAGCAGCGCCGTTTCGGCTCACATACTGCAGATCCTGTTGCATGAATACACTGTTATTATGAGTGAACTTTACAAATTACAATTTAAGTCCGGGAACACGATGTTAAATAATTCAACCACGCAGCTAATCGGCTGTCGTGAGTTGAACGAATTTCTAAAATTTAATTTATATCTTTTAGGGTTTCAACCAACTAAATTGGTTTACTCACGAAGGCGCTGAACAGCTGCTTGTGTGTACGAAATATATCAGTAGAATTTGTTTGTACATCAGCGGCCAGCTGCGAGTCGTTCCACTCGGGGCCTCGAGTTAGTAGGTGAAGTGAATAAAATTGAACACTTGCTCTTTCTACCGAAAATGGAGCTGATGCTCCGATTTCATGTGAATAAAAAGAAGTTACTCAATGAACGCTAGGAGCATTTGCTCCAACAACGAGTTGGCAATTGACTTGTGAGTACTTGTTTGCATTTCTAAGTGAATAAAATGCACGGCTGGCTTACAAATGTAAGTACTCGTTAAATTGCCGATCTACTCATTTGCAGATTCACCTTGCTCAAGTGAAGAGATTTTTAGGTTATTATGACAGAGTGTTTACCCATTCGTGCTGTAAAGTTGTACAGAGTGCGGCGGAATTGCATTGATGAAGATTACCGGGCTCTATACCGTTTTAATAAAGCTGATGTGGAAGGGTTGAGCGGACATTTTCTTGGTAAAAGCTTTGAAACACGTGGCGGTTCATTGTCAAATTTAGATAGAATGCGTGTTTTATTTCGGTATATTGGGGATACCGGCTTCCAAGATGTTGGTATCGACAGAACCACAGTGACAAAAAGTATTTCTGAAGTAATGGCCGCTATCCTGCAAAAGAAAAACTTATGGATAAAATTTCCCATATCGCAGCAAGAAATGGAGGAAGAGAAAGTCAAGTGGCAAGAAAAATATATATCCCATCAGCTATAGACTGTACTCTTATTCCTATTCGTAAACCCTCTGTGCGCAGTGGTGAGTTTATTAATAGGAAAAGATTTGCAAGTATAAATGTACAGGCAACATGCAGTGCTGATGAAATGTTTACGAGTGTAGACGCCTCTTGGCCAGGTTCGTGCAAGACGCACGCATTTGGAGAAATTCCAAGATTTATAGAATCATGGAATGGAATACCGCAAATGCGCTTTTAATAGGGAATTCAGGGTACGGCATAACTCCTTGGCTTATGACGCCTTACGACAATCCAATAACTGCAAGAGAAATAGGTGACAACCGCTGTTTGGCTCAAAACCGAATAATAATTGAAAAGTGTGTTGGGCAGTTACAACAGCGCTTCCCAATCCTACAAAACAAAAAGAGGATGAAAATAGATAATATTCTATCGATTGTTGTTTGCTGTTTCATTCTTCATAATGTAGTCAAACGACTAAATGATGAAGATTTTCATTTTGCACTAGAGGGAGAGTGGCGAGTAAGCACGTTCCCCAATTGCCTGAGCGTGCTCACCAGTCTGTAATTTACTTTTTATTCATCTCTAAAATGAGCACTTGCTCAAGGTGACAGGTGATACTCATCCAAGTCTGAGCATCTTCTCCCGAGCATATACTTCAATTTTATTCACTTTACTAACTGTCTCGCTCGCAGCAAACTTGGCCATTGACCTCGGATCAAGAGATGCCCTCGCGACAAAGTCCCCACGTGAATTTGAACCGGGTACTTTTATAGTATCTTAAGTTTTGATCGATTTTGGGGGACCAAACGAGCTATGAGGTCGTGTAAAAACACAAAACGTTCAGAATAATATCCTATATTTATTTTTTTAGATAAAAACCCAAAAAAAGTTTCGTTCTACGACGAAAGATCTCAAAAAACAGTTACTTCTTGTCAAAAACCGTGCTTCCGGTTGTCGGATTTTGTTGGCTAACGGACTCGTCCGACGTGACTTAGACAACTAACGTGTGTATTAAAATTTCGAACACATATAATACATATACATTTTAATGACACCCCAAAACGTGTTCTGGATACCATGATCGGTGCTCATTTATCATTTACTACTCCCAACCTTAGGTCGCACCATTAGCGTCACTGCAATTTCTCATCTTTCCTACGGACATTCGATGAAAACAGCTCCCCGTGGTAAACTGAATGAAGGCAATGTGCCAGTGGTGTGTCACTCTTTCAGGAATATGATGTAGTTTATTGTTTTTGGTGTCACCCTCACAGGCGTTGCGTATGGCGTAATCCAAGATGGACGCTATAACAAAATAAACATCTGCCCGGGTTTTCGCTTCCCCCACACTCTACCCAGCGAGCACAGAATACAATAGAGGGGCCACGCGAAAGCGCGAAACACATCCAACATGGCGGGCGCAGAGCATGAGTCATCCTACTGTCGAGCGGTTTTTTGAGTTTTTTTACATATAATATATAAGTAAATCAAACTTTACTTTTCATAATTGAATTTGGTTTAAAAAGACGAACAATTTGGTGTTTTTACAGTTTCTCTACGTCTGTTGGTTACAGAGATATTGAAAGTACTAAGCACAGTACATTGTCCAATGTTATTCTTATGGAGAATAAGAAAATTGTATATCTTGCTTTGTTTGCATTAAAACATATGATTAGGTGTCTAATTTTGTTTGTGAACTACCATGTCTTCCTACTTATATTGTTTTAACTTCCTCGGCATGTAAAGAGTAAAACAAATCAGACGAGGCAGAGTATTGGAGCTAACTTTTGTGGTAGAACAGCGTGGAGCCGTGGTCCGCGACGGCGGGCGCGTACAACTAAACATAGCGGTTATTTACTTTGGATTATTGAACAAACTATAAGTTCCATCGAAAATTGTTTGAAATGAAAATTTAAGATCATCTAATTAGCTACAACTTTCTCGCTGGAAGTTTGTTTCTACCTCAAAAATAGAAAAAATTCTCTTATACTAACTTTTTCATGTCAGAAATTTAATTTAATGTAAAAGGATTATTTTTCATTATTATTTCAATAAAAACACAATAGGTATTACACTTTCTACGAACACTGTTGCCGTCCTTCAATATCCACACACCTGTGTATAAAATTTTGTAATTTTTGTCCCATCCTAAGGGGTTCAAATGACGGTGTTATCAAGCTGAGCACCGTTTACAGAACTACGCATTTATGGGCCCAACGACGTTTCTATACACATCAGATGGCTGACATGGCTTCAACCACAGAGGATATAATACCCAGAGTGTTCGAAGGATAGGAAGATGTGTTTTGGTAATTTCGTTAATATGTTAGGTGGCCGCTGCAGAGCGCGACAAGCGATGTAGCTAGCTAACGTTGCCAAGTCGTGCAACCAACACCCGGCCCAGTATCCTTTTTTGTTGCCGTAGTGTTTAGCGTGCGTGCATCAGCTGTCCATCTCCTCTCTCACACACACACACACACACACACACTGTTCAAAGCGGCAACGTCGCTAGCCTCTTGGCCACTAAGCTCTGTTCCGATGCTACACCAGCGCTTCAGTAAAGGCGAAACACATTTCCCTATCCTTCGAGCACTCTGGTATTACTTATATCCTCTGTGCTTCAACCCTGCTTACTGCTATTTACGGGATGGCCTCTTTATTATATTCTGTGCTCGCTGACTCTCCTTTCTGCCCATACGTCAGGATCCGGATTTTCGCTACCCCCCTCTCCTCCGATCAAAGTGCCTCTGTCCTAATCAAAACTTCAAAACTCTGACCCTACTGCACATGCCACCCCTAACAAACTATACCGACCCGTGACCGAATCGGGCAGCTGGCGGAACCTACTAGCAATTGAATAAAACAAAACTACACTATTCCCATTTCTTATTAGTCGCGCATGCGCATAGTTGCGAAAACACTCGAACAAATAATTATTATTATCGTCAATTATTATCTTGTAAGTAGATACAACTACTGTATAGCGTGAGATCAGTTGTTAATTTCTAGTTCTGCATTGTTTTTGTTGTCCTCACAACACTCACGAAGACGAACAACGCCTAATCTCAACCAATTAGCTTTCTCCGGCATTGCATAGTCCCAACGTTTAATTTGCTTTCAACAGATAGCTTTATCAGGTACTTAAGCTTTTTTGTCTGCGTATCAGTGACAACAAGGTCGTCTAATTTGACAGATAAAGCACTGATTTCGGCAACTCTGTCACCGACACAAACAACACTTTAATTGTAGACACTAAAGACTTAGCCCAGTCGGTATAGGTTAAAACTACCAGTAATTTGAAATATGGCTGATTTTTTTTATAAGTACCTTAAAGTATGTAGATTAACATAAAAAAAAGGTTACCAGTCTATCGATTTCCCAAAGTCGAAAAAAATCGATTATCATTTTTTTTCCGATTATCCTTAATATTTCGAGCTGGGATGAAGATAGGGAAAAATAAAAAATACCACCGTGTAGGGGAGGTATTTTTCAACAAAAAAGGTCATATGTATTTATTTCGTCCGAGCAATGGTTTGTCTGGAAAAAATTCGATAATGCAGGTATGTATTTTGCAGCAGGGGAAATCACTAAAAGGGGACATCTTATTCATATATGAAGCGTTGGCTCATTCTAAATTGGCCAAATTTTAATATATCGAATTGAAACTTGACATAGGAGTTAAAATATATATTTTAAACATTTATGCTGAGTCTCAGCTTGTTATCTTGAAAATGACCCGATCTAAAAATCGGATGTAAAATGCGCCGATAGAGTCCGAACACATAAACACATATATAAACACTGGTAAGCCCCCGTGAAAAATCACAGGCTGATTAATTAGATACACATCAGAAATACATAATTTAAAAAACAAACTATTTAAAAACAACATTAAGGCCTACTTATCTAGGCCTACCTAACTATGCTGACGGGGATTTTTAACTCGGTAAATGTGTACAATAAATAAGGATTATAAAACTGTAGGCCTATTTATTGAACATTTTTATTTACATGCGTTATTTACGAAACGTTATATGTTTCGTTTAAAGAAAGATAAAACTACTATCTTTTAATTGCTTTTTACTTCATATTGATAGATCAAACGATTTGGAAGTTATTAATATTATAGTGAATAAATTGATAATCGAATGTGTTTACATGTTTTACGAAGATGTACAAATGTTTCCGAAACTAAACAAATAGGTATCTCTTCTTTAAATTTGTGTAAACAAATGTATTGGTGATAAAAGATTGTATTTATAGGCTATACAGTTTATAACCTCAAAGCAAATATTATATATAACGTATTATAACATACATTAGTACTACAACTCATATTTAAAAAAATCAACTTCACAAGAAATAATAACGATCGAAGTTGTAAACATAACCCCAAACTTTAATCTACACTGGGTTTGTTGTATTACAGATGATGGGTGAAATCAGCTGCTATATTGTACGTTACTCACGTACGTACGTACACTCGCTTTTATAGGGTTGGTTTCAACGTGTCCTGTGACCATGCTCGATGCTAACTGATCACTCCCAAACTTAGGTCTCACCATAAGGGTCATTGCAATAGCTATGGAAATTCGCTAATAAGTATAAGCATTTGCTCAACTTTATACAAACGTTTCTGCTGACGTAAATTAAACGTAGTCGCTACTGAGACACGTGAACCGCGAGTGTGGATTGGTTTTTGTGCTATAGCTAGTTCTAAGCTGAAACTAAAGAAGGTTCAAGCAAAAGGAGAAATCCGTCTGGTGTGCCACAAGTGTCTGGTTCAAACCTGATTCTGTTATATGGTATTTGTTTTTTTACGTCCGAGTGTGGCAGAAACCAGATCATCTAGATTATTGATTTCCTCCTAACCCGTAGTTAATTTACTGCTTTAATGACAGCGCCATGGATGGATTTTCAAAACTAGAATTACTATTTTTGACACAGGAGAAAAGTAGGCCTGTTTTATAATAATTCGACCACGCAGCTAAACCGCTGACATGAGTTGAGCAAATTTCCACAATTAAGTTTATTTGTTTTATAGTTTCAACCAACTGTTTGGGAGATTGGTCTACTCACTAAGGCGCTGAATAGGTGCCTACGCGGACGAAATATAGGCCTACTGGGTGTCCCACGAAGAGGTCCCTATTTTTGAATTGATACGACAGACGTATAGAGCGCGCTACAGACTTGAAATTCTACAGTCGTGACTAACACATTTGTAAAAGAAATAAACCTGAGTATCAGTTAATTCTGACTGATCCAAACAAAATGGCGGAAAAACAAAAAAACAACAAAATCAGCAATCGTATTTTAAGGGTAAACCTACTTTTATTTAGAATAGGAACAGCTACAGCTGTTTAGACTATTTTAAATCTATCAGCTGACTGCGTGTATCCACAACAATGAACATATTTGGTAATAAACATTGGCATTTGTTATTAAGTTGCATTGTAAAGTGTCTTATGTACCATGCCGTTTTCAACTGAGCAAAAAGTGAAATGTTGTTCCTGGGCTATTGCCTTTGAAAATGATTATGAAGCAATAAGGTGTTTTAGGGAAAGGTACCCAGATGTAGTTCCACCGTCAAGGAAATCTATTCGTAAGTGGAAGACTATCCTACTAGAAACGGGGTCAATACAAAAACAATACCATAGATCCTCCAACATAGAAAATGAAGAAATCGTATGTGCTGCTTTCATGGAATCTCCAAATACGCCTAATTCAGTAAGAAAGGTGGAATCTGCTACAGGGATACCGAAGTCATCTGTCCAAAGGTATGCCAAAAAGAACAAAATCAAACATTATAAAACTCATTTAGTTCACGGACTGCTTGAAGATGATCCTGACAGACGATTGGAATTTTGTTCGAAAATAATTGAAAAGACTGACGTAGATAACAAATGGCATGAAGGAATCGTGTTTTCAGATGAAGCGACATTTTATCGAACAGAAACTGTAAACAGGCATAATTGTCATTACTATAACACAAAAAATCCACATATCTTACAAGAAGAGAAATTAAAATCAACAGGTATAACAGTTTGGGCTGCTGTTACCAAGGATGGTGTTTTGTCGTATGACATATCCCGACAAACAATGACTGGAGAAAGGTATGCATCAGTTTTAAGCAATCACATAGTTCCTCATCTTTCTCAGCCTGAGATGAAAGACGTTTTTTTCCAACAGGATGGAGCTCCTCCGCATTATGCTAATGTGGCCAAAGCAGTTTTGGACCAAAATCTTCCTAACCGTTGGATAGGTCGTGGCAGCAGCTTCATGCACTGGCCCCCAAGGTCTCCAGACTTGACTGTTTGTGACTTTTTTCTGTGGGGCTTTTTGAAGGAGAAGGTTTATTGTCATAACATTGCGACAGACGATGAACTAATGAGGTTGATCGAAGAGGAGTTGTTCAGCAAAGCGTATGACTGTTTTCTATTTCGTTGTCATCAGAGCATTGCGATCGATGGACATAAGTTTGAATAAGGTTTATGGATCAAATAGATTTAATTTATTTATGAGTTACTTATATCTTTAATTCCCTAACGTGTTTTAGTGCTTAGTAACATCGTTAAAATTCAATAATTATGTTGTAACACTTAAGCAAATAAAACTATTTTAACGAAAAGGTACTATTTCTTTGATATACCGCCATTTTGTCCTAATGTGTCAGAATTAACTGATACTCAGGTGTATTTCTTTTACATATGTGCATGTTAGGACTGTTGAGTTTCAGGTTTATAGAGTGTTCGGTGCATCTAATATATTAATTCAAATATAGGGACCTCTTCGTGGGACACCCGGTATATAAGTAGAATTGGTTTGTACCTCAGCCCCCAGGCTTGGCTCACGCGCAGCGGAACAACTCGGTTCTACGTGGATTTGAACCTGGTATTTTTATGGTATTTTACGTTTTAGTCGATTTCGGAGGAACCAGACGGGTCATAAGGTCGTGTAAAAAAACAAACTGCGGACTAATTTCCTGTATTTATTTCTTTGCGGATATCTGGAAAACTGAGCGTTTTCGAAAAAAAATCTGCATCACGACCCACTGAATCACTTTCTAAAGTTTGGTAGCTTATTTATAGGACAGCCTGTATATGTTAAACAATCTACACAAAATATAAGCACGTTCAATAAATTAGGAAGAAACAAGCAAGCAGAACGAACACTGGGGGTTTTCAGTTATTTTTGTCAAAGGGCCGTGTATGACAGCTACTATTATAAATTGATTTTTTTACAACTTATAAAGAATCTCCTTTAAGGGTCTTCTATACCTTGCGTAAAACATCAAAACTATGCACTTCGTATTACCGTGTTTCGGACACCGTTTTTCAACCTAAAAAGTTGTGAAACATCTTAAATTGTTCTTAAAGGCTTTGTGCTTTTGTCTTATACCTCATAATTGAAAGAAATCGTCGGCAAATCCTTTTAATCAACAGTTTAAATGAGTAAAAATCGATTATTTTTAACGCATTTTTTGGGAGTTTTAAGCAATAATTTCCATATTTTAAGCTAACACGTAAAAAATATAAAGCCTTCTTTATAACTTAAAGTAGTTTCCCAGATTATTAATTTATAAATAGAATCTGAATAGTTAGTTTTCTTCATGGTAAAGAAGAGCCTTAACAAAGTTAGTCCTTTTCGACAGAGTTGCTACGACAGTTGACGATATGTATAATAAACCTAACCTCTGATTAAGTTCAGAAACAGTGGTGTCCCCTGGCGGATCATGTCCGTACTACTTTCATGTTGTAAATCACAACCACTCCCTTAAGAGGAAATACTCACAAGTCACAGACCTTCAATAAATCTATTACAACTATAAATCACACGATTGAGGTTAGGTTTTGATTTTATGGCGTATTAATTTCAATGTATGTAGGTCTTTCGTGAAGTTTTGTAGCCGATTAACTGCTACACTAGCGCTCCGAGGGTGTACACGAGTAACTCCGGCTTGGTATTCCCTTTTATCCAATGGTGGCTAGTGTTATAGGTTCATCCCAAGCAACTTGTTTGAACACCATAATATTTTAACGCTACAAATATTTAGTTCTGAGTTTCGTAAATCTAATAATAATGAGTGAAAAGTTGTTAAAATACTACAGCGAGTTACAAAGCGCTCTAGAAGCGTCGTATAGCCTACATTGGCCGGTTCAACTCAAA
>JAGFPH010005672.1:666-14290 GCA_018207615.1 Philaenus spumarius
ATCCTGAGTACATGTAAGCTGCGTTAATAGCGATGTATCGCATGTCGTCTCGTAGGAATCAAACGGATCATCCACTGTTGGTGATTCAATATTAGAGCAAGACCGGCCTTGACAATGTGTACATGCCAGAGGACAAAACAGTCCGACTTTTTTGCAACCACATTTAGCACTGCACCCCTTTTTGCAGTTGCAAAAAAATTGTGTTCAGCAGTTTTTCTGGCGCAGGTGGAAGTAAAGTTTGGACTGGTTCTAATGAATTGTTGACCAACTTCCAACCCCAGTCTGTAGGGTCTAGCTGATAACCAAGCCACACTTGAACTTGGTAATATACCCGAAAAAGATGTTGATGAGCAGCAACTGAGGTTGGAGGAAGACAAGCTAATTGTACTTGTTTTTTACTTTTAGTATTTTTAACGAAACATGCATATCTATACTTATCTAAGCAGGTAGTTTTTTTAGGAGCTCCGTATATAGAAAGAAGAAAGCGAATGCCGTTAGTGATAATTTCTTGTCGAGTTGAATTACTATTTTTAAAAATTTCAGCACATTGAACTAAATTTTGTTTTTCAAACATTTCTAAAACTATTATTTTACCCCTTCTGTAAAATGCAGATGTTGTATCACAGCCAGTTATTGCGTGTAAAAATAGTACATGATTTTGACACTTTGCAAAAGTAGATAAACTTTTTGATGAATATATTTCCGATTGATGTTGAGCTTTTCCTGGTTTTAAGAAGAAAATAGTTTTTTCAGTTGTTGGAGTTCGAGCAGTGAGTAATACGAGTAAGTCTACATCTTCACCAACAACAATAGTTGTATTTGTCAAATTGAATTGTTCTATTGCTGTTTCAATTATGAATACATCAGCATCATTATTAGTTTGTTTTACCAATATTATTTTCAGCAGTAAATTTTTCTTTCAACATTGAAATGAACCGAGACTTGTTGTGAGTATTTGTTAGAAATTTTTGTTGAGTGGTTGGAACTGTCATATTTCCATAAAATAAAATATCAATTGATGTAGATGTTGCAAAAGTTCGACGACGTTGTTCTGCAGCTTTGGTATTTCTCGTGCAATCATTATAGCCATCAAATACGACAGTAATTCTGGAACCAAAATGTCGACGTATATACTGTACGTATTTATCTAAGATAACGTTACATGTTTCTTCGCTATCCCACACAACGCGATGTAGTGTATTATAAGTTACAACGGATATTATATTATCCGTTGTAAGGCGGGAAAAATCGGTTTTTATATTAAATTATAAAATTCGATGTTTTCAAGGCCGGACTTCGGTGAGTGTCAATTGTAGGTCGAAAATACAAGTTAAATCAGAGCAAGGCTTATCTCCCAAGATGAACCTTGATCTAGGACACGTCAAGAAAGGAAATCTGACAGCCTGAAAGTAGCTGAGTTTTGGGGGAATAAAGGAATCCAGGAATTTTATGCATTTGTGATTTTCATGGTTTAATATGTAGCGCTAAACGCGTGAGTTACGGCCGTGTGAATTTCAAATCATAAAAGGTAACACTACCAAAGTAAACAGGGGTTAAAGTTAAGGGAAAAGTTCAATTTAACTCGAAACTGAAAAAGTCAGACATTTTTGGAATCTACATAAGTAGACGAAAATAAAAGGTTATATAAGAAAAAGTCGAATTATTGAAAATAAAAAAGTAAGCTTAAGTGTCAAATTTCACACACCCTAAAAAGGGAGAAATAATTCAAATCAAAGGTTTTCACTCACAAGAGTTATTAGAGAATGAATAGTTCTGTGTAAAAAAGGGAACAAAAAGTAAAATTAAATTAAGATAAAATGGTGAGAGTTTTCACGCCTTTTAAAGTAGTAAAAGTTGAATTTTTGAATTTTAAAAAAATAATAAAGTAAAGAGATTTAGGGTTAGATTAACATTGTATTGTTAGGAAACCAGTAACTTAAATATTTTTCGCGTAGTAAATAAAAAACCCCCAAAGAACTTTTTTGCGATTGTAGGCTAAGTCCCAGAAGAGAAAAAATAAGTAAAAATGGTGAAAAGTGTTAGAACTGTACAGGTGTTAAAGACAATCGGCGTAAACAAACAAAAAAGACATTGAACGCGAAAGACAGTCGCGGAAGTCGCGGAAAAGTGTAAACATGCCGCGCACGCGTAAAAATCACAGTACAGACACGATTCAAAAACGTACGGATAGCCAAGAACAATTTGGAAAATGTGCAAAAAGAAATTAAGGAAAACTTAAAAGGAAAAAAAGATACAGCGGGAAATCAAAAACAAGTAAGTTTCAATGGTCAAAGTGGAAGGGATGCAGCCGCGATTACAGAAAGGGGCGTCAACGAGCAACCGGATTAACCAGAGAAATTGGTGTTTTCCAGGAAAATGGAAAGAAAAGAAAAGAAGAAAATTAGATAAAATTAACCAGGGCGAATTTAGACACATTTCAAGACCAAAAAAGTTTGTACAAAAGAAAAATTGGCTTAGTGAAAAAATGATAGAAAGGGCATGTAAGAAATGACGTCACGAAGTGTATAAAGGATTGAACGCGAAAAATCCACGGACTTACTCTCTCGGAATCGCTCACTCTCTCGGACTCGCTCTAAGACTCACTCTAGATTCAAATTGTTACGAATGTAGACTTCACGTCACTCTGCAGCAAATATTTTTTCTTCGTTAAACTTAAATAACTTTTAAATATAAACTACAAGTCAGAAGTAGTTCTTCAGGAGTAACTCTACGGCCTATCCAAATGAGTTAATGCAAAAATAACTCTATTTGGCGATACTGAGACGACATAGGCAATCCTTCAGGACATGATCTTCTAAACGGAACTTCACTTCTCACGAACCAAGGAAGAAATAGGATCAACTGTAACTCTACTAGATTCTACCAGATCTGCTCTTCAAGTACATCTGTAGCCATCATATCAACCCAACAACTTTAAATCAGAAAATCCAGGCTACCAGACACAGCATCATATCAGCTCCAGCACCAGCCCATCAACATAGCGGCATCCATCACGGAAAACCGGAGGTGAAAAACGCTGAATTAAGGTCTGTGTAAACGAGAATACGTTGTCCCCCATTTTAATTAATTGCCTGAGTAAATTCAATAAAAATATTTAAAGTACTGGTTGAGATAGGTTAGTTTCAAATTAAATTCAAATCATAAATTAAATAAATGTAAATTCGATATTCCCTAAAGTTAAATGTAAATAAATTAAATTCAAATAGATTAAAATTAAATTGATTATGAAATTAGACTGTCTGCCAAGCCTATTAGAAATTAGAATTATAGGTTTAACATTAATATTGAATAGAAATTATATGTACAAGCAGATGGTGAGAAAAGCGAGTTGTTTATGTTTAATTTTGAAAAGGTTTTGATTTTGAATTTTGAATAAATTAATTATTGATTTTTATACTGAAATACTGAGAGTAATCAATTACCTGTTATATGGTTATCCATTCATGAGATTTTCCTTTATTAGAAATAGTCAAATAAATGTGTTTAGCTGTAGAAATAATCAAAGCACAAATAAGGTAAGTTATAAGGGCTGTTCCACTGTTCTCATTTCCCTGAGATCAAAAATAATCAAGAGTTCTCATAAATTAAATTCAGAGCTAGTAAACTTATTAATTTCTGGAAGCTATTTTAAAGTGTTAGAGTCAGTCGAAATACTTATAGAAATAGGTATCAGACACCCAGTTGCATCACCTAAGCTAAAGATAAAATTTTGGCTAAAGGCTTCCAGTAGGTGTTGTAACTTATTATACAACAAAAGAACGTCAGCACGCGATTATACGTTGTTTAATTGGCTCCCGAACGTGGGGCAGAACACGTTGAATTGTTCCGTTGTAAAGTGTAAGTTACAATGACCGATAGAAAAATATTTGAACATATATTACAACTATAGAGATGTATATACGTGGTGTACTCATGCATATTATGACGATTACAACTTTTACAACTTTTTGAATCGTTATATCTCAAATACGGTGGCTCGTAGGAAAAAATGTATTGATACTTTTTTTGTAGATAATTTTATGATATACAATTTTTCTCTGAAGTATTTTTATGATAAAACTTACCGTTTTGCTGAAAATCGCGAAAAAATCATTTTTTTGACCTTTGACCTTGAATAAAATTTTTTCCATACAGGGGAAAGATGGGGAACTTTCAAATTTTATTTTTAATCATATTTTTAACAATCTTACTGATTTTCAGCTTGGTGGGAATTTATGTAGCTTTACTCTTATTTTTTGGTCTAAATTGACCGGACTATTAAGTTGACTTTATTGTACGTTTGGTGTTTTATTCAAGTACTGTGTATTTTACAAGTACGAATGTTAATAACTAGTAGCTCTGTGACCTCGCTCGTTGAAATAACAAATGTGGTTTTTGAGATTAGGAAATACTGCCAGTAAGTAAACAGAAGGTTTAACCAGTGAAACATTATTTTGCAATTCCCGCGATTCAGGGGTTTCTAGTTACCGGTTTTTTTTTCTTGAGCTTTAATTGCTAAAGATTTTCTTTTAGGGGTCATTGCGTTTTATTTAGGTTAATAATGCGTAAGGTAGCTAAAAATATCGCGTTGTTGAGGGAAAACATAGAATTAGATATTTACATACTTAAATAACTAAAACTTAACAATGTATTTACAGTATTAGAAATAATAAAAACACACGATGTTATAGCGTCGTTATAGTGATCTCAACCCATGTACCAACACTTCCCACGCTGTCCAACGGTCTTTTTTTTATAATATACAAGTATACAGTTCAATTCTTTGAATTATTCTCTACACTTTCTTATAATAATATGTAATTTTTGGGAAAAGGATATATGTACTCCTAAATTACTATTCAAAATATTCCTAGTTTTGTTAGCAGTCTTGTTGTAGGAACTTAAAAACCGATGTTTTCAAAATAAAAATTTGAAATTGATAAATGTTTTTGTACAGTTCTATTTGGAACTAAATTACGAAACTTTTTTACTACTTTTTATGTAGGCCTAAAGTTGAACTTTTTCCTTTCATTACTGAACATGCTTGTTTCTTGAGCTAATAACTTTGTTAATTTTACTTCAATCATCTTTTTACTAGCATATATGAATTGTTTGAACCTTTATCTACAAAAAAACTATGGAACACTTTTGAATTGGTTTAGAATAAACGTATAAAAACATGGTTAAAATACAAAAACTTGAACAATTTTTAACAAATTTACCGCCATTTTGTGAGCTTACTGTTAGAGATACGAAAAACAATCAAGAATACAATTTTGTTGAAAATCAAATTTTCTAGCCGTAAGATGTTATTAGTTTTTTAATTCACTTACGGTTAAGCCACAAACTGGCTTTGGAAAAAAGTTTACACTAAGAGAAACGGTGCGGCCGCCATTTTTATTTAATTTAAGGTTAATAATGAAAAATGGAAAAAACCGTATATATACATCGCTTGGCCTACGAATACGGAACATTCATGCAAAAAAATCATCACAATCGGTCAAGGCGTTTGGCCGTAATCGTGAGACAGACAGACAGACAGACGAAATGCCGAACGGTCGAGCTAAAACGGAGACCTTGCTCCGCTCGGTCAATGAGTGCTTGCGTTTGGTGTATATCTTCGATGAACACAATATGTATAAGCTGTTTTGTGTATGTATTCATGAATTATTTGAAACTTTTTTAGGGGTGGTAGTTTAAATTTGTTTGCAACAGACGGAAAGTGAAACGCACTCTACGCGCATGCGCAGTTCGTATTTTTCTGACTCGGGCGCTCTAGACGAGAATAGAAACGGGTCCCCCTTCTCCGACATCAACCGGCAGTTGAGAAGAAAGAGAGGGAGAATCTATTCTACTCTGCCTGCAGCAAACATCATAGACAGTCTACGCGCATGCGCCGTGTACTGTGTTTATACGTACCATAGGGAACCAGTAGACTCTTGCGTATTGTACAATACATTAACTGAACACGTACTATTATTAACTAAATTTTTTATTGAAGTATTAAAGTTAGTGTAACGAAATCAACTGTTATGTGTTTATTGTTTTACCTTCTTTTTGTTTGCTCCCTTCTTCAAAAGAAACTACTTAGGCCAAAAAAATAGGTTTATGTCGTCTGAGACTACAGCTAAGTGCTGACACTGTATTAAAGACCACTAAAGAATAACGTTGCGTTGCGGCCAATAGTAGATTGCCACATCTACTAGTCTCGAACACCCCTGGTATTTACCGCTAGAGGCTTGAGCGCAGAGTTTAAAGAATTATAAATGCGTTGAATCAGCCGCGTTCAGTTAGAAGCGTGGAAAGAACGTGACAACGTCGCACTAAGGCGATTGGAGCGGTCAAGGGCTCGGTGTACACAAGCCCGTCCCTCAACGGTATTCTTTCGTGGTCTTTACTGTAGTGGAAGACGACAAGTCTGTCTTTCCACTCATTTTCTAATTAACGCTTTAATGTGCTGTCACTTGCTTTTCAGGTCCGTAAAGACTAATCTAGATCAAATAAAATATATATTTACTATAAGTATACAAGCCATCACGAGAACATCCCTAGCAGGAGATCACTTCTCATGGAATGTTATTCACCATGCACAGTCATGTACTCCTCGGCCACCTTCATGAGAGTCACCACCTCTTGCCATACTCCTTGTTTTGTTAACATGCTGCCAACAGGCCACCACCCCGTCCTCAGATCTTCGAGGAGTGGGCAGTAAATCAGGAGATGTAATGCATCCTGGGGGAGACCACAGTAACAAAGTCCCGACTCTCTTAGAGCGAAAGACCTCAACTTATCAGCAAAGCCGTGCCCAGTCAGGAACTGGGTGGTGACACTATCTATATGTATGTGTCTGAGGGCCAATCTCTCCTTCACCGAAGGAAACCACCATCTGGTAACGTGTCCCTTGACTGACACAGACCATCTTGCTTGCCAAAGTTTTAGTCCCTCATCTCGCACAAAGTTCCTCGCCTGTCCGAACGTAAGGTCTGGGGTGGTAAATATCCTATAATTTAATATTTTATTCAAAGACCTGAAATACACTTTGGAAAACAGTACTTAAAGGTATCACACATTTTAATCAATAGGCCTACTTAAATAAATGGTTTAAAAAAATATATACTGTATTTAATTTCAGTCATATCCCGCTTTAGATTATGAATAGTGTAAATTGACGAATAAAAGAAATATATATCATATAATAGAAGGAAATTTTCTTACCATGAAATAATAAAATCATCAACAAATGCAAATAGAACAATGCATAAAACCAACTGTTTCTAGAACGGTAGAACCTAATCTTAGGACATTGATGATCTCAGAAATCGAATTGTACAGGAAACCCAACAAATTCCTCAAGAGACATTGCAGCGAGCAGTTTCACATTTTTACACCATACTGGCACATTGTCAAGCAATTTGGAGCATTTCCTATTAAATGTTATTGTAAATTATTACAACAGTGACTGCTTCGACATTTTAGCAACTGTAGACCGAGGTGTTTTTTTATTTACAGTCTAATAAAATGTCATTTGATCATTTTAATTTGGTTTATTGACCACCATTTTGAGTTGGGTTAATACAGAAACATCTATTTTGCGTAGTTCGTTTTCTTTTATCAAAACCTTTAAAATTAGGGTTCTACATTTAAACATATTTAGCAACCCATAAAAATTCCAATTTTGCCATTTTGTACATTGTCATGCCTTACACACATTTTATGAATTTTGAAGTGTAAACTTCTATAATATGGGCACCACTTATAAAAAATTTTATACATGTGTGTATAGCAGAGTTTATGGTTTTCTTGTTGCTGGGGGGTGAATTGGATTTTATCGTCACGCGTTTCACCATGCATTTTTTTGTGAAACGCTCCTAAAGTGAAACGCTCTATTCCATCTGTTTGAAAAAAAGTTTTGGCCTTGCCGAGATTCGAACCAGCAGAGTCCATCACCATAGACTAGAGCCTTAGCCGATTAGGTCACAATCGCATTGCTAATTTAGTGTATTTGAGTTGGGGTTGTAAGATTTCATAACATCATACCCGTTAATTTATCATATTTCTATGTTAAACAATTATCTCATAAATGTCTCTCAAGCACAACCATAATTTAGTACTCAATCAAAAGCCTCTTATTTTACTGTATATGTTACTTTATATGGTAGTCAGAAAGTAACAGTTGCAATACATCATATACTTAATAAAATACATACACTAAAGATTTCAATATTTCTCTCACAAACAAATAAATGGTATCAAGTGAGCTGTGAAGGATTGTGTTTGTGTATCAAGAATAATAATAATTATAATATAAACAGATGGAAAACGTTGTTTCAAGTGATGTGAACCCTTAGACTAGCAATAATGATTTTAAGATGGAGGGAACTGTAGTGGTTTAAAATATTTAAATTGAATGATGTCAACAGTTAAATAAAGAGTTTTCCTACCATATTACCAAACAAGAATAAATTATAAATATCAAGAGCCCTAAAAATATCACTGCCTTGAAGAATTTAAAAATAATGTTGATATTTCAATGCTGAAAGAAGAAATTAAGGATCAAGACATTTTTGGATTTTGGTGAGATCTTTCTATGTACCATTCATCAAGATTTGAACTATTTCTAATGAACTATTCCATTTATTTATTCCAATTATTGAAAGAAACATTTGAATTATTTAAATTTTGAATCAAATATCTCATAAAATTTTATAAGTTTCAATTAATAATTATTTGCCTGTTTCTAATGAAGTTAAACTTTAACAGTGCTTATTTATTGATTAAATTAATATTCAAATATATGCCCTCAAGTTTGTCTGAGTACTAAGAATTCCACACCTTGTAGATATTAGAGTTCTCACACCTATGTAATAACATATTTGAACATTTGGATATATATATTCATCATATAATACTGATTTATTTACTATATCAAATAAAATGAATTGTTTATTTTTTTTGCCTCATGAAGTTCAAAATCTTTCATAGTGTCCTTACTACATATTTAGGCTCTATAGGATTAGGCACTAATGAGTTTAAGAAGAATTTCATCCTCAATCTTAGGTAATATTAAGTCTAGTATATCAAACTAAATCTATACTAATATTATAAAGAGGTAAAGTTTTTTTTTTTTTTTTGTATGTAGGGGGTAATCTCTGGCACTACTGAACCGATTGAAAAAATAGTTTTATTAATAAAAAGCTACACTATCTCTCAGTAACATAGGCTATAATTCATTTCAATAAAAACCTTTTTGTATTTCAATATTTGTAAATTTAGTCGGAAAAAAATCTTAGGTTAGGCCTAGAATGATAAACCAACACATATATTTACATTTATTACCAAATCAAACAATTTAATAAAATAAGATATAATATAGCTGTTTGCTTAAATATTTCCATTAACAGCTGATTTCAAAATTTGAAGCAATTATTTTTGTATTTCTAGCTTTTAGGTTAGGGTTTTAAAGTGTAGACCTGAGCCTTGCAGGTTCTTTTAACCATTAATATAACTGCTGTTATAAAATATAAGAAATAAATAAATTTGAACATTTAACATTATTTACGATCTTAAGTTTGAGGTTATTATTAATCCCTACACCTTTATTGTAAATAAAACATACCATATGTTTTCATAAGATTCCATTTAGGGTTGGCGTGCGGAGCACGCAGGGGTCTACCCTAGTAAGACATAAATAGACAATACCATAATTAGGCCCAAGTAGCCTAGTTGTAGAATATACTGCTGAGAGTTGCCTACTTACAGTGTTTGGGTAATCCAAGCACATGTTAGTGAAATACTTATTTATTGCATTATAATTTGTTAAATAAAAGATAGTAATTTAATAAGGTATATTAGTGTAACAGATTGACTACGTCATAGGCTTAATCTGTTAATGTTAATACAATGTATAGTTTAATGAGTAATACCTCTAAAATGGACATTGTGCTTCCTAATTTTATAAGTTGAACAAAAAATGATCATTGTGCTTCCTCATTTCGTAAGTTGTGTTAAAAAATGAACATTGTGCTTCCTCATTTCATAAGTTGTGGTAAAAAATGAACATTGTGCTTCCTCATTTCATAAGTTGTGTTAAAAATTAACATTGTGCTTCCTCATTTCATAAGTTGTGTTAAAAAATGAACATTGTGCTTCCTCATTTCGTAAGTTGTGTTAAAAAATTAACATTGTGCTTCCTCATTTCATAAGTTGTGTTAAAAAATGAACATTTTGCTTCCTCATTTCATAAGTTGTGTTAAAAATTAACATTGTGCATTTTCTCTCACTAAGCAGTTACAGTCCCGGACTTTTCAGCACCCCTGTATAAAACAATCATAGCTTCTTACAAAACTCTTGGTTCAAAGGCCGTCGGAGGTTTGGTTTTAAAAGTCATTACTTTGTAGCCCACAGGAAATAGAAAGCCGTACGAAATAAAACATATCGACTTATTAGATTAGAGTTTGTATAATTAAATTTTTCAACTAAAATTAATATTACTCTTTATACTTGGTATTTAAAAAACACCAATAACAGAAATAAATAAATTAAAAATTATAATATGATACTAAAAATTAATAACTTTAAAATTAAACTCATTGGTTAAATTACATCAGTATGCCCAATCTTTGCTGTACAATTTACTTATTTTAGCCCTATGCCTTTCATTTAAGTGTTCTAATAAATCCTGTACGGACAACACATGATTTCCGACGTTTAGGAATCTGAACTCCTTAAGTAGCCTATGTGACACACAGCAAGGTTATGTCGGATGTCTTCCCCTTCATTGACGTCGCTCAAGGAGCACAGTTTAGAAGCTCAGAATGTTAATATTTAAAGTCAATCAGTTAAACAGTTCTGGAGATACACAGGGTGATTCATAACTACAAGGCAATGTCTTGGTAGCTCATTCTATAGCAAAAAAAATAATAAAAACAGTTCATGTAAACATAGGCTAGAAAAGGCTTCGTTTTCCAGATATCCGCCATTTTGTTTTTTTACTTTTTACAAAATAATTTACATCTAAAGAACGGTTTGACTGATTGAGTTCAAACTTGACACAAAATTTAACCTAATGATCTATTTCCAGAAAAATAATCGATTCTATCCAATCATGCGTTTCAAAATGGCGGCTGTTTGAAAATTTCAAATTTAAATTGAGCGATCTTTTCCGTTATACGCATAAAACTATCACTATTTAAATAGGAAGTTTTATGCGTAAGTTTACTATTCGACCCTAGCCTAATATTTTTGCAGACAACGACCTAATATTTTTGTAGAATATAATTTAAAAAAAAACCTAAAAGGTTCTAACCTATAGCATTTAGTCACAGAATGTTTACCTGTATTCTACTGTTAAATGTTGAATACAGGTAAATATTCTGTGAGAAAATACTATAGGTTAGAACCTTTTAGGTTTTTTTTATTATTCTTGCATTTCTGTTACCATAGGTTAGCCTAGGATCTAATAGTAGCCTAAACTTGCGGCAAGCTATATGCTTTTCCGTTATAAATATAACATTTATTGAAGCCGGGTGATGGTGGTATACGTATAACGGAAAAGATCCTTGAGTTGTCAAATTACAAACGGATGCTTGACCCAATCATCAACATTTTGGTAAAGCAACAAAAACTATTTAAATGGTAAAAAGGCTATTAAGATGTATGCTTTTTGGCACAATGGTTTATTACAACAATAGTAATATTGTGTGAAAGTTTTATAACAACAGCTTTAATAGTTTTTTCTAAATTAATTATTTTAATTCGGACAAGGGTTGATTGGGAACCGTAATAAGGACACGATTCGTTTCGGATTTGTAGGCGGCCATCTTGGTGTGGACAAGATGACGTTTGGAACTGTAATAAATAATAATCAGTAAAATTTAAATTGTTTTATTACTTACAAACAATAAATATTTTGATTTAAATGTAAGCCTAATCTACACCATATTAAATGAAAAATATTGACATTAATATAATACAATTATTATATTCTAATAAAATAATTATATTTACATTAAAAACTTCTGAAATTGATTTTAACATGACCAACCAAATTTCCTGGATATTTAAAAATATTAAGCCCGTGTTCATTTATTTCCAAAACTTGTCTTAAGTCCTCCATTGGTCACAAAATAACCAACAGTGAGGAATGAAAGCAGGCAAACTTGGCAACAACAATATTCAACACGCAGTCGCTGGATAATATTACCTTTTACATTACTGGGTAAAAAATGGTTGGCCAACCTAAAAGGTAAAATAATATTGACAAAAAACTCGTAAATACAACGGAAGTAAAACTCCGTTAAAGTATAATATGACTCGTAAAATTAAAACTGTCTGTCAGTATGCTCAGAAAGTCGTTTTGTAACTCAATCAATTATAAGCTGAATAGATGGTAGTAGGATTAGGTGCTGTTTAGTTCTGTAATTTTCGTAAAATGTGGTTGGTTATATTGGTTTCAGACTAGTGGACAAAGGCCACTTTGGTACTGTATAGGCCTAACCTCCACATTTTAAACATTATTTTAGTATAAATAAGGATATTTTGGACCTGTAAAACAAAAAATTTAAGAGAAGAGAATTAGAGGAAGGCAGTGGTGCTAATAACTAAAAATTAAAATTTTGTGGAGAAGGAGCTGTTTGGAATTGATCGCCTCAATTGCTAAAAAAACCGTACATTTTAACTAAAAATGTCAAGACACCTTTTTTGTAGCCTTTTCGATTCCCTTTCGAATGGCATAAGATGTCAAAACAATGGGAGGAAGTTTAATATCTAAGTTGAAGATAATGACTGCGAATGTACATACAATATTGCTGTGTTTACTGTGTTGGTGTAGGATGCCGGGTTGAACAAACCAATTATCACACATAACTTCATTATTATCCTTCATCCGATTGTTTTAACAGTTACACCATCCGAAAGGGAATCAAAAGAGATACAAAAAAGGTGTCTTGGCGTTTTTTGTAAAAATGTACGGTTTTTGATCAATTTAGGTTTGAAATTTTCAAACAGCCGCCGTTTTGAAAAGCATGATTGGGTATAATCGATTATTTTCCTTGAGATAGATCATTGTTTGGTTAAACTTAATGTCAAGTTTGAACTCAATCAGTCAAACCGTTCTGTAGATATGAATTATTTTGTAAAAACAACAAAATGGCGGATATCTAGAAAACGAAGCGTTTTCGGGCCTACGTTTATATGGGATTTTTTCTTACTTTTACCTATAAAATGAGCTACCGAGACATTGCATAGTTCTGAATCACCCTGTATATAATTTAGTAAAAAAAAAAAAAAAATGGCGGATAGCTAGTAAAAGAAGCGTTTCCGGACAAAGTCATATGTTTAGTTGTAGTTTTTCTTTATTTCGACCCATTTCACCACCCCCAAAATTAATTATCTAAGCACATTATAGAATCATACATTAAACAAAGTTCTGTTTATTTTGATCAATTCAAACTCTAAATGGTTTAGATACACATTTTGAACAAATGTTTTATGCGTGTAATAATGTAGTCATAATGGAATATAGGTACTCCGTATCTGTGTGCTACAGACGTGCTACATACGTAATGCAATTACTTTCATGTAAGCTCTGATCCCACTTCTTTGTTATTGAACGCATCCTCGTCAT
>JAGFPH010005672.1:28255-42841 GCA_018207615.1 Philaenus spumarius
TTCCACAGCACATAAGGCTTAATATTGGCGTGCGAAGCACGCAATGCACTGTGTATTGAAAATATTCCCAATACGAAGCACGCAATGCTCTGTGTATTAAAAATTCTCCCAATACGTTGGTTAGCGTGCGAAGTACGCAATGCATTGTGTATTGAAAATAGTTATCGTGCAATGCACTGTGCGTCGGTCGCTTGTCATAGTGTTCAGTGTCAAGCTCACATGTGCGTCCTTAACAGTGAACGTGTTAAAATTCAATTCCCCGGTCATGACCTGACCCCCCCCCCCCCTCTGAAAAGTTGTCCTGTCTACGGCCTTGCCGCGTTAATACGTTTCAGACGATTGTCACGTTATACGGGATGACGCACGAAGAGGTTTAAACGTTTGATTTTGTAATGCATCGATCTCTTTGAAACTTTACACATCCCACAATAGAGATTTGTTCTGTGAACATTTTAGCAGTACAACACTTGTAGAAACACAATGGTAGAATAATGAAACAGTTATTAATTCTCTTCCTCTGCAAATAGGTGTTTAAATTATACCTTACTGATTTTGTAACAAAAATTAAATTATTAAATTAAATTACTGTAGATTTTGTAAAATATTTGTATTGTCACACTCTAATGACTGAAGGCATTTTGATTAGAAAACTAGGATATATCATAATGGAAAACTTAAACCAAAGTCTAAAATTACTCAAATTGTAATCCATCCACAGCAACACACTGGTAACAGCGCTCAACGAACGATTCGTACGCATTTAAAAGAGAATCCTGCGTTCCTCTTCAATTGAGTGTTTTAAATCCTCATTATTGATGAAGCTATAGGAATGGCGTACTTTCCGTCCCACTTTTTTGGGTTGGGTTTGATAATGATTTCCAAGTATTTCTAGGCGGACTTTTCGTTGCAGAAAGGTCCATAATATATAAAATAATTTATCCGACCTTCTTTCCCTCATAATACGTTATAACGGTTTATATCGATTAGGATTTTTTGAACTATCAGATTTACAAACTTAAGTAAATTCAACCATAAATAGTAACGCTATAATTTCACGATTCCCATCACACTTTATACAGGCTTTGGACTGACAAAATAATTATAAATTTTATAATCATTTTGGCGTGTTTAAAATCAGCTGTGGTTAAGCTTTTGACCTAACCTAACCTACCTGCATACAAATTTGAGAACGATTGATGTAGTGGTTCTCTTAGAATAAAAGTTTAATTTTAATCAGTAACAAATGATTCGCACAATCGTATTTATCGGATGAAATATACTGAAAATGGCTTTAGTTTAAAATTTCTTTGATCAAAATATGAATTGATGAATATAACGTATTATGAGGGAGAGACGGTCAGATAACTTTCTGCAACCCTTCCCTCAGGTGGGACGAAAAGTCCGCCTAGAAATATTTGGAGATCATTTTGATAATAATAAACCCAGGTAGCCACCCCCCAAAAGTCCGGACACCGTAGGAATAAACATGTTCCTTTAGGTAACCCCCATAAAAAGAAGTCGCACACAGTTAAATCTGGGGTTCGGGGTGGCCAATTAAAAAAAAAAATAAAAAAAAAATACTTCCACGACCAAGCCAACGCCCATTAAGGTTGCCATTTAGTAAGTCCTCGTCAGGATTTGCGGAATGAGGTGAAGCACCATCTTGTTGGAATATTGCTTGGTTCATTTCTGGAACCATAAAATGAGACATGATGATTTAAAACTTGTGCATACCTAATTCCAGACATTGTACTGTCCGAAATGTCGCACCCCGTTTACACTCACAGCCGCCTAAACAGTAATGCCTTTTGATTTGAGTAGTCTCTTTAAGAATATGGGGATTGTTGGTGTTGTAATAATTACAATTATGCCTATACACTACACCATTGCGGTAGACATTTTACTCGTCTGAGGAAACAATTCGAGCATGCCAATCAGGGTCTAACTCATGATACTCAATGATACAGGAACAAAATTCCACTCTTCCGTCAGGATCATCCTCAAGTCAATTGTGGATTAGGTGACTTTTGAAAAATTTTATATTATTTTTTTTAAATAATTCTCTGTACAGAAGACTTTGCAATACCAGTTTCAAGTTCAACCTTCCTTAGTGATTTTGGCTTACCAGGAGAGTGGACGTTGGTGCACATACCAGTTCTTCTCTTTCCTCATTAGATCTTCTCGAGTACTTTTTTACACTACCAGTTTCTAACAAAATTTTTCCATTTAGTAATTGTTTGATTGCTAGGTGGATCAACTCCTGTGTGGGCAACCTGAAATTGTCTAAGTGCTTCTGTAACGTTACAAAAAGCAATAGCCCACGCACAACACTTTACTTTTTGTTCAACAGTAAAAGCCATTTTGCTAACCTCAAATTCATTAAAAAATGCTCTAGAGAAAGCTAGGTTAGGTTTTTTATAGCTGAAGTAATATTGTTCTATCAAGCAGCTGTTCGCCAATGAGCGTTAGAACGGCAAAGCAGTACAAAATCTGGTACCAACTCAAGAAAGTAATTTTTGGAGGGAGAAAATTAATACATTTTTCATTATTCCACCATTTTGTTTCTGCAGCTGTTGTACTGCTAACATTTTGCACAGAATATTTTAAAAGCCTCTATTGTGGGGTGTGTACAGTTTCAAAAAGATCGACGATTAATGGGCAAGCTATACAAAATCAAACGTTTAAACCTCTTGTGGGACACCCGGTCGTACCATGTAACACCCTATTATTTTTGTAACGACAAGAGATAACGTTAAGTTCTTAGGTTTTGTATACCTTATCCCGTAGATTAAAAAGAATAGTCTGATAACTATTACTACCATATTGTCTTTTACTTTTATATACAAATTAATTTCTAAAATGACAAAACTGAACTGATACTGAACAATTAAAATTAATCATTATTAAAGTTAAAATATGTAGTCTGTAATGTAAGGTAAACTTTAAACACAAATATTTTTAAAATTTAACAATTGGATTATGAGATGTATTTAGATTTACTCAAGGTGTTTAACTTTATAAATGTACTAGGAAAAACCCCGGTGTGCTCACCACGCCAATCCCGTTGGAACCTTGTATACACATAATCATGTTATGTTTTCTTTATGATAAAGGTGTAGGATTAATAATAACCCCAAAGCTAAGATGGTAAATAATGTTAAATGTTCAAATCAAATTATTTCGTATATTTTATTACAGCAGTTATAATAAAGGTTGAAAGAACCAGCAAAGCTCAGGTCTACACTTTAATAAAAACTAAACCTACAAGTTAGAAAGACAAATATTTGCTTCAAAGTTTCAAATCAGCTCTTAATGGAAATATTTGAGCAAACAGCTGATTTGTCTGTATTTTATTCAATTGTTTGCTATGGTAATGAATGCAAATACGTTTAAGAAATATGTGTTGGTTCATCAGTCTAGGCCTAACTTATTTTTTCAGACTAAATTTACAAATATTCAAGTAATAAATGTTTTTATCAAAATTAATTATAGCCTATGTTACTCAGGTTTAGTGTAGTTTTTCTTAGTAAAACTATTTTTACTATCGGTACAGTAGTTCCAGAGAATACCCCCTACATACAAACAAACAAACAAATTTTACCTCTTTATAATATTAGTATAGATAACGTTCTTTATTTTTTGTCATCGATAACTACTCGTGGTTTTAATTGTTCGATATTTTGTTTTATTACTTACTTCAGCCAACATAACGCTGTGGACGATATTATATTTTGGCATCAAGTAATCACATCTGCAACGTTATATTACAAAATAATTCCATCGCTCAGCTGAAGTGCTGGCATGAGTTGAACTAATTTCCAATATTAACTTTATATATTTACTAGTGGAGACCCCTGAGTGCTCCGCACGCCAACCTCAACGGAACCTTCTAAAAACATATCTTATGTTTTATTTATAATAAAAATGTAGGATTAATAATAACCTCAAAACTTATGGTAAATAATGTTAAATGTTCAAATTAAATTATTTCTTATATTTTATAAAAGCAGTTATAATAATGGTTAAAAGAACCAGCAAGGCTCAGGTCTACACTTTAAAACCCAAAGCTAGAAATACAAAAATAATTGCTTCAAATTTTGAAATCAGCTGTTAATGGAAATGTTGGAGCAAACAGCTATGTTATCTGTTATTTTATTCAATTGGTTGCTATGGTAATAAATGTAAATACATGTGTTGGTTTATCATTCTAGGCTTAACCTAAGAATTTTTTCCGACTACATTTACAAATATTGAAATTAAAAAAAGGTTTTTATCGAAATGAATTATAGCCTATGTTACTCAGGGATAGTGTAGCTTTTTATTAGTAAAACTATTTTGTCAATCGGTTCTGCAGTGCCAGAGATTACCCCCTACATAAAAACAAACTTTACCACTTTTCCAGTGGCTTGTAGGAGCAATAGCCCCTATATATAGGTTATATTTCTAGGAGCAATACCTCTTCGTGTGGCCTACCTTTGTGAGGTGGTCTTCCAGCGTTACTAATTACAGTAAAAAAGTACAGTTGAAATAATTTTATAATGTGTTTAATCATATACCCTAAGCTTTGATTTTAATTCTCACTTTGAAACAAAAACACAGCTACAATAACAAAACAAATCACAAAAGTGCACATTCAGGTGTTGTTAAAAAGATAGTTGAATTTTCAAATTTATATACAATCACCTGTTTTTAACACTAAAATCACTTGATTTATACCTATATATTCCCATGGTATTTAAATGGTAATTATTTTATTCCGTAACAAATTTCGTGACATAATTAACAAAAATTAATATTTCTCTCCAAAACTTCATGCCCAGACCTCTAAAATGAGACCTCTCCCAGCTTTCTACGACCTACCGTTCGCTGACAATTTCATTTGCAAATTTGGGCTTACGGAATTAGATATATAGAAGATAATAGTAGTATAGATATGGGTTTAATAATTTTTTTTTTTAGAAAATAGAAGCCGAATCTCGTGTATGAAAATAATACTAACGTAGCATTTGTCTGTACTCAGCATCCAACCCTCGCTGCATCGGATAGTGGAGTTGCCATTCCGGGAACTGCTCCATGGTAAGATGACCACTTGGATTTAGTAATTTTATGGTATTTTACGTTGTCATCGAATTTGGGGGAACCAGATGGTTTAAGAGCCTGTATATATTGAACAGAATAATCTCCAACATTTATTTTGTTTAGATAAATACTTTCGGTCAAAGGACGTAATTCCGGTTGTCGCAATTGTTTGACTACCCGAACTCTTCCGAGCGACGTGTGTACCAAATTCGGACTAAATCGGACGTAAAATACGTCCGTTAGAGCGTGAACACATATACATAATATGTATGTATTATATAAACTGACAGGTTGTGGAAATACAATGGGTTTCAACAAAGGTGATGGGTTATGTACATGTTAATAGGTTAGAAGCATGACAATTGAGAACAGGTATTCAAGCAAGGTACCCCTTCACTGGCTATCCCGTACACCATTGGTGATACACCATTGCATTCGTCTTTAAATTGACCGAATTTTTTGTATATTATCATTTGTTCTTTAAAGGGGATTTGCTACTGAAAATGGTCAAAAAACATAGAATTTTGGAAATACTTTTTTTTGCATATTTTTGTTCTACAGGTCCTAAAACTCATGAAAAATGCAATAGATGTAATTTTTTCTTTACATATACGAGAAAAATTAAATTTAAACAACGCTGCGAAGGAGAAAAATCAGTCCACATTGTTGTCTGGTTGTATAACAATTATGTTTTGGTCTACATATATTTTTAAATTATTATCAATAACCCTCTAAAAATAACCAGGCATAATATATAAAGTATAAATACATAAATAGATTTATTTACCTAGGCATTTTTCACATTTTTTCAATGTATTCCACATTGAATGAAGTAAACTTTTTCATTCAACCGCCATATCCCGAAATGGGAGAATTTCATGTTTTTAGAGACTAAATTCAATATATCTCAAGAACCACTTAAATTTTTACCACTTACTCTAAAGCTAAATACATTTTTATGCATCTTTATCTAAATAATTAGGTAGATTTATGTTTGTAACTTTCATACATCATAAATAAAAACATAATTTGTAAAACTGTAAGTAAAAATAAAAAACAATTTAATGTTAAGTTAGATAAAAAAATATTTGGGGTTTATTGAAATAATTCTACCTAAATTTGTAGTAGGCTGTATTACCTTTAAGAAAAATTAAGAACCAGCAAAATCCATTAAGTACTTTTACAGTTATATCGCTTCAAAAATGTCTCAGCAAAATCATCGAAACCCCAGTTTTTAATTTGTTTTCTTATGATAAAAGTCAAACATTTTATGTTTTATATTTTTGTATTTTTTTCAGCATATAGGCCTACTACACAAGGAAACAAAATTACAAAACATGTTTACCATTAATACAATATTTTACCCTTTTCAGTAGCAAATCCCCTTAAATGTTTAGGTTTTAAGAAATTTAAGTTTTAAAACTTTTAACGGCCGCATTCTTGAAATAAAATTTTTAGGGGAACCAGGCGGGCTCTAAGGTCGTGTAAAAAAACAATAAGTTTAAAATAATCTCATATATTTATTTTAAAAATTATAAAACCTAAACAAAATCATTCGTGTACGAAAAATCTCAAAAAATGTCACGCCCGGTTAAAGATGTGTTTCCGGTTGTTGGATTTTATTTTGCTAACGAACTCGTCCTGATGTAGAAAACCATCGGGTGTACCAAATCTGGACCAAATCGAGTGCAAACTCGTATACAATTTTTAATGACACCACAAAACTTGTTCAGGGGACTATGATCGGTGCTCATTGACTACTCCAGAACTTAGGTTTCTCCATTAGAGCCACTGCAATAGCTCGGCTTTCCTGTGGACATTCGCTAACTAGTTACGTTAGAAGAATGCAACAACCCATTTACACCAATATGTTCAAAATGAAAATGACAACATTATTGCTTGTAAACCAGGTATGTTAAAGATAAAACAATTTTAAACTATCTGAACAGGTTTTGTTCATTTCTTCAAACATGTTACAACGGTACAACAGTTCCCATACAACTTAATGATGTGCAAATAGAACGTGTGTGTATTGAATATTGCTTCCCTATACTTTGTATATTTTTAAAAATTAAAAATTACAGAACTATTAGAATTTCAGTACGGTTTATATTGGTGTAAACTGTATAATAATGTTTATAATGTTTATAACCCGATTGGCTCTGCATGTATTTTTGAATAAATACAAAATACGCCTAATTGTATAAAAAAACCTAGAACTTGACCTTCAAAATCCTTGATAGAAACTCTAAAAAAATAAATTTGTTAATGGAAATACATATCAGATAAGATATTAAAGTAAACAGATAACTAACTATTGCACCAAACTTATGCATCGTTTGAGAAAACAACAAATTACACACTATTATTGACTTGAAACGATTTTTTCAAATTGGGATCAGGTCAAATGGATTTTTCAAACGAAAAATATGTAAATACTTGCTGACCCGTGCGAATATTTCGCAGGTTGATTTAATTAAGTTAATTATATTTATTTATTTACTTTGGTTTATAAATAACCGTTTATAACGATTTATATTGCAAAAAGTTGATTTAATTTGATTGATAAATTACACTTACATATAGAATGTAAACAATCGAACACCTGCCAGGTTAGTTAAACAGATTGTTAATAGATGGAACCTTTAGGAATCATATGAAAGGTTTTTGATATTTTTTTACGAAAACATTATTTTTAAGGCATTTGTATATTTTTTGTCAATATCGGAAAACATAAGCTTTAAAATTATGTTTAAATAATTAATTTTGTTGAAGAAGTAAGTGAGATATGTCGTTGCGCCACAAAAAAAGTAAATGTGTGCGGTCGTGGAGGACTCCCGTCAGGATCGAAGTTCATCACTCATTTTCTTCAATTCTTTTACCAGCCGTAACGGCAACATACACACATAATTTTAATCTTTCAATTGCCGTTTATTATTAGTTTGTTTTTTATACAAATATTTACTGTTTCCATTCGTTTAATGTTATTATAATAAAGGTGTAGAATTAATTATAACATCAAAGCAAGATGGCAAACACAGTTAAATGTCCATTAATTGTAAATACATTCAATAAACATAAAATGTTGGTTTTATACTAGGCCTAACCTTAAAGTATTGTGTGTATGTTTAATTTATTTTACCTATCTTAACGGCAACATACATACAATAATTTTAGGTTAGGTCTTAAAATTACTTTCTTGGCCTAACCTAAAATTATTGTATGTGGCCTCTGTTGCCGTTAAGGCAGGTAAAATAAATGAAATATACACACAATAATTTTAGGTTATGCCTAGACTGATGAACCAACATTTTATTGTTACAGGAACCGTCAACGTTACAGGAAAGTCCGGTATTTCTTCCCTCCGCGCTTCGCGCTGCCAAGCAATAATACAGGAATGCAGGTGAAATGGTAACGCTAACATTGAGATTAAATACGAAGTGTATAATTAATGCTCGGGCTTATGTATTGGTGTAATGAATGGGCTAGATGCAGTGCAACAACCTTCTTCTGTGCTGTCTGCACTTCCAGCAATGAACTCCGGCTAACCTAGCTAGTATTTACTTTTTTTGTTTGTTTGCCTTACTGGACTGGGTATAAATATTTCATAAATACCTGTGTATCACTTTTTTGTGCTACTCACAGTCCTGTTTAATGTCTCTATATTTAACGAGACAACGAACGTTTCGGCTTTCGATCAGGCATTTTCAAGACACTTTTAAAATTCATAAACAATAATTGGCATTATTTTAATGCACGTCAAAAATATCACATAAAGTTTTACACACCAAACATTACACAACACAATTTAAAAATTTTAAACGAAAAACCACATTTCCAATCAAACAGTATTTTTGACATTGTTATCAGAGCGGACCCCCACCAAACCAATACGATCCCTACCTCGTAAATAGACTAACAACGCAATCAGTGCCGGTGCAGTGATAGACAGGAGTACATGTGCAAGCTTAATAAATATAATTGTTGAATTTTTAGACCCGTGCGTTGGGATTTATGTACATTAAATTAATACTCGTTTGTTTTTTAAAATTTATTTAAAAAAATGTTTAATTGTGTTGTGTAATGTTTGGTGTGTAAAACTTTATGTGATATTTTTGACGTGCATTAAAATAATGCCAATTATTGTTTATGAATTTTAAAAGTGACTTGAAAATGCCTGATCGAAAGGCGAAACGTTCGTTGTCTCGTTAAATATAGAGACATTAAACAGGACTGTGAGCAGCACAGGTATTTATGAAATAACTAGTATTGTACATCCTTACGGGAAACGTTTCTGTTTTTAAAAGTAAAATTATTATATCAACATATTTTAAAATATGTAACAGGAATATTGTTTTTACAATTTGTCAGTTATTGGAACTTCATTCCTTAAGGGTCTGCTCCAATAAAAATAAAATAGATTTTTATCCCATAAGAGAATGTTAAATTTCAAACCATTTATTTCGTTTACTTTTTATCATAAAATTGTTTGCAAGGTCTCATTTTAAGCACAGTCACAATAAGCATCCGTCTTGCAATTTACATTTTTTTAAATTTCTTTCATTTGTCAAGTAACTGACACTTACTAAGTACAAAGTTTGAATTTTTTCCTAACACAATAAAAAATTAATAATGAAAAATAATTTGCAAGCAGGATCCGAAATTTTATAAAGAATATTCCGTTTTTTTTTCAACACTCAATTACAAAAGATATACTTATAAAATGGTTTGAAATGAGGCAATGTCAAAGTGTTCAGCTGCAAGAAATTGCACTGTTTAGATAGGGTTGCAGTGATACCGGAAGTGCGTTTCCTGTTGCTTTCTCGTTTACTGGAGCAGACCCTTAATGCGGATTGTAGTAGGAGTTAACAAATAAAAAATGTAATGGGTAACGAAAATAAATGTTATTAATTGGTTGCTATGGCAATGAAAAATATAAAATTTGAGTAACGAAAAAAGCGTTACAAAATTGGTTGCTATGGGAATAAATGTAAATACATTCAAGAAACATTTTTTTTTGTTTTGTTTTGGTTCATCAATTTAAATTAAGACTAGCGGTTCCGTCCGGCGTAGTTCAGATATTATCGATAAGCGCTGAAATACCTTCAATATATATAAAATGTTAATTTATCACTCTAGACCTAACCTACAATTATTGTGTGTATATTTCATTTTACCCGCCTTAAGGGCAACATACATACAATCATTTTATTTTAGGCCTAGACTTAAAATTACTTTCTAGGCCTAACCTAAAATGTCAGCGTAATTTAAATTGATGAACCAAAACACATGTTTCTTGAATGTATTTACATTCATTGCCATAGCAACCAATTTGATAACGCTTTTTCGTTACTCGTATTGTATATTTGTCATTGCCATAGCAACCAATTAAAAGCACCTTTGAGAAAATTGTAGTACACGTAGAAAAAAACTCGTAGTATACAAATTGTTAAAAAAATTTCGAGAACGATTCCATGTTCTGCAAACACTAAAGTGTGTTGTTATAATATTTGGTTTATGGTACAACTAACTACAACTAATGGAATTACTTGGGTCCGACTCATTTATAAATGGTATAAATTATTTGGATAACTGGTTATACCAACAGCTTACTGGTTATACCAACTAGTTATTTAGCTTGGTTATACCTCGGTAATCAAGCTAAAAGGTACTCATGCACATCATAGCCTACGTAGAAAAACGACTTTTATTAACATTTATTATTTTACTTTGTTTTATTCTACATACTTAATAAATTTCTAATAAATTAAAAGAAATTAAATGAAAATAAATAAATAAAATAGTTAGTTCTTTGGACTTACAGTACATACATACAGTTCTTACATATATATTTCACTTGAACAATTCGGGTAAATTGCGTTGCTTTGACGTAGTATGATTTAAAATTTGATATTATTTAGTAAAAAAAAAACAAATCGGATAATTAGGGGTTCAGATAATGAGAGTTGTGATTTATACTCTCTGTCCAGTAGCATTCATTAGTTTCGTATTAGCATCTACGGACTCGAATTTACAATTCTAAAACCCTCGCTATATTACAAAGTTTGCCGAAGTTTAAGAGGTTGCTTTGACTCCGCGATTAACACTAGGGGATTTCGTGCCCCCCCCCCCCCCCCACTTGGAGAGGGTGGAACATTGATTACTTTGTAGGGCTTGTCTTTTACACCGTTTCATAACCGACCCCCGCTGGATGCTGGAGACGGTGTCGCGATGTATAATATGTTTTGTTGAGTTGGGATTAGTTTTGTTTCACAAGTTGAAATAATTGCAAACTCGGACTATGTTTCAGCAAAATAATTGGGTTTGTTTTCCAGTAAGGTTGGAATAAAAGGTTGGAACGGAAACAGTTTAATTTATTTTTAAATTATGTTACACCATTAATAACGAACCAGATCTATCAAAAGAAAAACAGGTTGGCTGTTGTATCATTAACCCTCGACGAAAACAGAGGGGTGATATAAATTTAACGTGTATAACTGTGTGTCTGTGAATCTGTGTGTCTGTGTATCTGTGTGTCTGTGTATCTGTGTGTCTGTGTATCTGTGAGTCTATGTATCTGTCTGTCTGTGTATCTGTGTTTCTGTGTATCTGTCTGTGACATCGCAGCTCCCAAAAGATGAACAGATTTTAATTTAAGTTTTGTTTGTTTGATTGGTGACTTGATCGAGAATGTTCTTATTTTAAAGTTTTTTAAGTAAATCATTTGATTACCTTTTCCCTGTTTCTAGACTTACGTGAATTTTAATTTTTTATTTCCATTTACTGTGGGTGATTCCATAAAGCGATTAGGCAATTCAGGGGGGGAGGGGTTAAGTAGGTCAAAATAAAGAAAAACATCCTGTAAAACATAGGTTCAGAAAATCTTTTACCAGCCATCCAATATTTAGTTTTTTACTAAATATGTACTAATATTATAAAGAGGTAACATTTGTTTGTTTGTATGTAGGGGTAATATCGGGTACCGATTGAAAAAATAGTTTTACTAATGAAAACCTACACTATCCCTGAGTAACATAGGCTTATAATTAATTTTGATACAAACATTTTTTATTATATATTTGCAAATTTAGTCGGAAAAATCTTAGGTTATGCCTAGACTGATGAACCAACATATGTACTTACATTCATTACAATAGCAACCAATTGAATAAAATAACAGATAAAACAGCTGTTTGCTCCAATAATTTAATTAAAAAATTACAAAAAATAATAGTATTTGATAGCATATAAGGTTGACTATACCGTTAAAAGTAGTTCACGGTATAAGGGTGGTGTGGTAAAAATTTCATTAGGCTAGTTCAAAAACTTTAGATTTTATTCAACAAAATGTTATAAAAGCCTTGATTTTCGGGAAATTGCATTCAAAGTCTGCGAACATCCAAAAGTATTTTTTCCCCACTAAATCTCCCCTGCTCCATATTGTGTAACCCCTTCTTTTGCTTTCTTCTCTTGCTCTTCTGTAATCTCTCTGCTTTTGAGTAACTTCCTGTAGTTTTTGTACTTCTGTGATGCCCTTTCTTTCTTTGTGAGCAACCTTTTTGAATATATTTCGGCTGAATGTTTTGAAGTATTTCTGCCTGGAGATATTTTACATGCTGTTTGAAGCAGTGTTGCTGTTAACAAATATCCTTGATTATACAAACAAATTCCTTCTCCAACAGCTGATTCAACTTGCTGTGAATATTGTTTTTGGACATTTGCTCTAAATCAGCCCGTGTAAGGACTCGTTGTCATTTTGAGTCTTACCCGTAGCGCATCGTTCAAGAAGCTCTTTGTTAGAAAGCCTCTTATAAATAGGCATCACATGACGTACAACAGTATTATTCAATTTAGTTTTTATCACTTTACAGTGTTATCTTGTTGGGGTGTTTGTAGCCAAATCTCTATGATAAAAGCGCCAAGAGTCTTCCCCAGACATTTGTTGCGTTTTGGACTCTCATCCGTTGATGTTTTATTGTTTTTTGACAAGGAAATATGGCCAGATATGCATACAACTTTACATACATGTTCTATAAAGAATGCAGAATCAAAAAATATAACTTTTAGAAAACTTCAAAATTTTCAGAATATACAAATTTTAATGGTTGCGCATCCCCTTAAAAAATATCTGAATATCGTGAGATTAGTTCTTGGGAAATTCGTGTTGCAGATCGTGTAACCAACAATTGGGATCTACAGAACACATACTGTACTGTGGAAATGTGAGGCACTAGGACGAAGAAGGAGATTGTTGGTTTTCGGTCCAAATGAATTTCCAACAGAGATCAGTAATCTAGTCAAGCGCATTCAATACCTAACAAAGGGTTGATAGAAGTACCCAAACAATCTCAACGCTGATGTGTCTAGGGAGTACAATCCCCTTCCAATACTACTGCTTACAATAATATTCAGTAGATCTGTTGTGTTACTGTTTACTGTATTTAATTAATGCAAACGTTGAACGTCATTTTGTCATTAATTAGTTTTTGAGCCACTAATGTATCTAACTTTGCTAATTACAATATTTGTCAAATAAAGCATTAAATGATAGATCTAATGCATACTGGCTTTATAAAACGCTACCTGTACGGGGACAAGGGAACTAAATATTAATCGGTAATAAAGCTTAATTTGGCGAGGTCGTCAAACCACAAAGGCCTTGGTGACAACGATATTACTACATTAAAGCTAAAGTATTAATGGTATTTCCGAGCATCACAGGGAACAGGTGGTTTCTGTAAGCCAAATAAACTGGCCGTTCTTTATAACGCCGTTGGGTTTTCATTTAGGTAATAGTCTGAAAGTCCACAATAAACACAATGTCGTCATAAAACAAATTTAGAATGATTCAAGTAATTTTAAGAGCATAAGTAAAGTCACTGTCTTATAAACTTAACATGTAAATTACAAAAAAAAACATTTCAAATTACCATAAATAGTCACCACACATTCTAAAGCCCATGACACACGTTGCTAGTGTTTTTAATTCATCAATATCAAACAAGAAGGACAGTATGTAGTTAAATAATACTTTAAAAATTCTATTTTCTTTAACTTATTATTAAAACTACTAAATCACCGTGAAAAATCACAGGCGGATTAATTAGATACACATCAGAAATACAACATTTATACAAAATACTATTTAAACAACACACTTTATCTAGGCCTACCTAACTATGCAGACGGGGATTTTTAACTCGGTAAATGTGTACAATTATAAGGACTATAAAACTGTAGGGAATATAATAATATACATAAACACAAAATCTTAACAAATTTTGTTAAGATTTTGTGTTTATGTATATTATTATATATTATATTTAAAGAAAGATAAAAATATCTTTTAATTGCCTTTTATTTCATATTGATAGATCAAATTATTTAGCAGTTATTAATATTATAGGCTATATTATTGATTTTTTATAGACTATTTGTTTGCCTTGGACTGTTTATATATTGTAATGAAATTACCTTCAAAATTGTCTTCAGTCCTGTGAATGTAGC
>JAGFPH010005672.1:51581-71467 GCA_018207615.1 Philaenus spumarius
GCATGTACATTCCGGCTCCCGTATCTTTGTCTGTTTTTCACCCATCCGTGAACCAGATTTGTCTAATAGTTACTATGTTCTCTTATACCGCACTACGGCTGTTTCATCTATTCAGCCACTATCGAGTGCTTCGTTGGCTGTTCCCGTTTTTATGTTTTTAAATACTCATAAAACTTAACATTAACCACTGTATACATTTTTGGTTTCTTCGCGTAGTATGACCACTGTCACGACCCGTACTGTCTCTGTTGTCTACGTGTGTTGCTGGTAGAAGGAAAGGGTTCTTATCCATCGTACACACTAAAGATCTGTTATACCTAAAATAATTTATAATTTTCTAGTACACGGATTGTAAAATATACTTTAAACTGGGGTCATGCAACAAATTTATTCTTTTCAAAAGCCTTGAAAAGTTTTTATTACTTTCTCCCCCTATACCATAGGATATGGAGAAAGTATTGTATTCGTCAAAATTTTCGAGTTTGAGTTTTTGGTGGAAATATCCGTTTTGGGTCCCCCTGAACCAAAAAAAGTGGTTTTCGGAGTGATGTGGGTGTGTGTGTGGATGTTATCAGACCTAGAGCCTAACCAGTCGTCCGATTTTGATGAAATTTGGTATGGAGGTACTAATCCACGGTATCTCCGGGCGTTTTTTCATTTTTGTGAATTTTGGATTTTTAAGGGTAATTTTCCCATAAAAACCCTTAAAATAACGGAAAAATCTACTTTTCTCAAAAACGGCTCGAACGATTTTGATTAAACTTTATGAATGACTTTATTTTATGAATTTTTATGGAAAAATTACTCTTAAAATAAAAAAAAAAACAAAAAAAATTGGTAATAATATTTTTTTTATTAAGTTCCTATAATGAGGGAGAAAGTATGTGTCAGTTTCCTGATACCGTTTATTGTCTTTAAATAAACTTTAAGTTATATGTTATATCATGAAGTGGGTGAGCCTCCCCTAGTAATAGCCTAAAACACAAATTGTGAATTACCGATATTGGTTTTAGTTTCAAAAATAGGTTGAAAATGCTACATTCTTGTTTTCAGTGTATCTTCTACGTAGTTATAACTGAATGTGGAAAATGTACTGTGCAAACTCTGGATCAAACATGTCCCAGCAGTAGTTTGACCAACGTTTCAACCCCGAACCACCGCTGCTGGAATGCCACTATATACAGGAAATATTAAAAGAATTAAAGTCCAGTATTGGAATTTACCTGACAAAACGTTTAGCGGGAAATGTTGAGAATGTCCGCCGGCAACGTTACAGGAAAGTCCGGTATTTCTTCCCTCCGCGTTTCGCGCTGCCTAGCAATAATACAGGAATGCAGGTGAAATGGTAACGCTAACATTGGAGATTAAATACGAAGTGTATAATTAATGCTTGGGCTTATGTATTGGTGTAATGAATGGGCTAGAGCTGCAGTGTAACAACCCACCTCTGTGTTGCCTGCACTTCCAGCAATGAACTCGGGCTAACCTAACTAGTATTGTATTGATCATCCTTACGGGAAATGTTTTTGTTTTTAAAATTAAAATGTGTAACATTAACATTGTTTTTACAATTTGCCAGTTATTTATTTACTAGTAAGCCCCTGTGAAAAATCCCAGTCAAATTAATTAGACATCATAAATACATTATAAAAAAAAACTATTTAAAAACAACTGACTTTATCTAGGCCTACCTAACTGTGCTGACGGGGATTTTTAACTCGGTAAATGTGTAGAATTAAAAGGATTATAAAACTGTACCCCTATTTGTTGTAATTTTGTATTTATATACATTATTATATATCTAAAGAAAAAGAAAAGTATTATCTTTTAATTGCTTTTTATTTCATTGGTAGATCAAAATGGTTTAGACGTAATTAACATTATAGTGAATAATAATAACCGAATACGTTTATATGTTATTCGAACATGTACGAATGTTTCCGAAGTTAAAAGAATAGATTTGAATAAAAACCCCGAACCACAAAACAAGGAACAAAAACAATAACTAAACAACTAAATTGTAAGTTATGTTTAATACGTTACCATTATGTACATTTCCATGACATGGTCATCATCCTCAGAGGGTTTTAACACTATACTCAGTGAGTTTTAACACTAGTAGGGGTGAGTAGTGTTAAAACCCTCTGAGGATGATGACCATGTCATCGAAATGTACATAATGGTAACGTATTAAACAACTTACAATTTAGTTGTTTAGTTATTGTTTTTGTTCCTTGTTTTGTGGTTCGGGATTTTTATTGAAATCAGTGCTATTATATCATTCATTAGTTCTATAACTCATATTTACAAAAATCAACTTTACAAGAAATTATAATGATTGAAGTTGTAAACATAACCTCAAAGTATAATCTACGCAAGGTTTAGGTGGGTAAAATCAGCTGTCATATTATATGTCACTCACGTACGTACGGACTTACACTCGTTTTTGTAGGAGTTGATATTTTGTCTCTCTGTCTATAATAATTTGTACAGTACACTCCAAAATAACCAGTACTGAAATTTTAATAGTTATAAAGTCTTAGTTTTAGTATTTTTATATAAATATACAAAGTAAATGGGAGTAAATAGTTTGTTTAACATATACACATACTATTTGCTCTCCATAACGTTTTGGGCAAGTCTGTAGCCTAACTCTTGTAGATCTTCGAATATGTTGGTGTAAAAGGGTTGTTGTTTGATCTGTTTATTTATTCACGAAGCACCACAATGGTAGCCGGTGGCTCATTTCGGGAGACGTTTTTTTTAATCATTCGTCACAAATAAGCATCAGCTGGTATATTGGTGAAGTGGGTTGGGTCTGGAAGCTTGTACCTCAGGAAATGAGGCTGTTGTAGAACTTTATTTTAAGTAAATCGATAATGGCTACAGCAGTGTTTGCTACTGGTGGTGTCATCTTATTAGTATCACTAGGAACCAGCCAAATTGCTAGCACGATAAAACCTCTTCATATACGTTTTACTGATGTTCGTTTTCAAATATGTACGGTAAAGGTTTCTTTTCAGAGCCTGCAGGATTTGCTGAAAAAGTATACCGTGGTTTTCATCCGCAGTGGAAGTTTTTAGAAGGCCTACACACAATTTGTACTATTCAAACATTACTCGTACTACTGAACTAGTCAACAACACAAACTTGGTGGCTTTTTGTAAAATAGATCTTGAAACTCTACAGCAGTTCACATCAAACTAGGACCACAGGAACGACATGTTCCTTATGAGCGAAATGCTCCACGATTCTGGCCCGCCGAGAGGGGGGAGGGGCAAATGGGGAAAATTCCCCGGGCCCGGGCGGCCCGAGAGTAAAAATAAATAAATGTTCAAAAATACTCAAATTTAGGAATAAACAAATTTAAATTTTATTTACCTCCTGAGTAAACTGCTCCTAAATGTATGCTCTATTTACAAATATATCATTAGCACAGATCTGTTAGCAGAAATTAAACACATGAAAGTAACTCACACAGCTAATTTCGGTAATAATCGCATGTCACCAATGGACATCTTAAATCAAACCAAGAAGCTGAAATTGGAAAGCTTATTTCCTAATAATTGCGTTGCGGCAAGAATTTTCTGCACCATCCCTGTCAGTGTATCACAAGCTGAAAGAAGTTTTAGTAAATTGAAACAGATAAACAAATGTTCACAGATCCACTATGGCTCAGTATCGATTAAACAGCCTTTCTTTGCTCTGCTGTGAAAATGAACTAGCAAAAACTGTTAATTTCGATTCGTTGACTCAAGGCTTTGCTCCAAAAAAGCACGAAAAATTAACTTTTAGAATCTCTACTTATAAAAGCCAAATACCATTGACTCATTGACTCATCACAGTTTCTCCAAAACCACGAGGCCTACAAACATGAAATTTGGCACTAATACTCTTTATAGGCTCTAGACGCGCACTAAGAAAGGGTTTCCGAAAATTCGAAATTTTAGGGGGGTTTTGGGGGGTCAAAGTTACTAAATCACGATTTATCAAAACCTACCGAACGGATTGGAATGAAATTTAGTGTGTAGCTTCCTCTAGGGCCATAGATGCTCGTTAAGAAAGGGTTTCAAAAAATTCGAAATTTTAGAGTGGTTTGGGGGGGGTCAAAGTTACAAAATCACGATTTCTCTAAAACCATCTAACGGGTTGGAATGAAATTTGGTATGTAGTTTCCCCTAGGGCCAAAGGTGCTCGCTAAAAAAGGGTTTCAAAAAATTCGGAATTTTTAGGGAGGTTTGGGGGGTCAAAGTTACTAAAAAAAAAAAAACACCGAACGGAATGGAATGAAATTTATAATGTACCTTCCTCTAGGGCCCTATGTACTCGCTAAGAAACAGTTTTTTTTAAATCGAAATTTTAGGGGAGATTGGGGTGTCAAAGTTACTAAAAATCCCCATAAGAATTACATAGTGTAATATATTTATTGGTATAATATATTTTTTGTTAATATACATTTAACTTTGATTTGTCATCCGTGCAAAGCCGGGTCAGGCCAACTAGTACATAATAAAAACCTATTATGTATTGTTGTGTTTAAGTGTATTAATTATAATTAATCTGCATTAATGACTCATTAACATGTCTTTAATTTTTTTAACAGCCTTATTTGTCACAGCTGATTAATAAATAATTAATCAGGTGCTAAAGCTGGCAGATTGCGGCAGGAATTGCAAATCTCGGAAAATATATTAGGCAGAATTGATTGCTTGATGTAAAATTATATGACAGAGACGCCTTTCTGTACAATATAAAAATTCATTTCCCGTATAGTTTCACCTCACCTTTACTGAGTACCTTAAATATACCTTCAACTTTTTATGTAGGCCTATTGTAAAATTATTCAGTGAAACTTTAATTTTTTTATCGCATATTCGTGCATTATATTTGGCTCGTAGCTTAATAATTTCAAACATTTCCATACCCCCAAGCCCGCCGATAATGTAGGAGGCTCGAGAGATACTTTTTCCCCGGACCCGCCGTTGCTCTCGGTGGCCCTGCCACGATTAAAACCTTCTCTTGAGTGGTAAGTTCCATTAACTAGCCTTAAACGAAAATTTAATAATAAGCAACGTGGCCTGGCTACAGTCAATGTAATCACCTGTTGTAAAAACCAATAACAGCTGATTTAATTTTAGAACTGTTTATTTTGGCTCATACCGTATTATGTATATTTTGTTACACCTCGTACTTAAATATATCTTTTAAAATTAAATAAGGAAGTTAATTCACTACAGAAAATGTATTCTTCGATAATTTTACACTTTGACTCATAAGTAAATAATGAGCTGGACTTGTGAGAACAATATAGAAGAAACAAAACAATAACACAAAATCTCACAACAAACACGCTCAATAAATCAAACGCGTTTCAACGACAAAGTCGCCATCCTCAGTGATGAAGCTACAAAAGGCAAACAACAACTAAACTAGCAAAGCTCCATGCCCCGTATTTATACAAACTGCAAGGGGCGTGGCACAAAACCACATTACACTAGTAGGCGCCAACCAATGCCCACGTTATCACAACACAATATACTTACTAACAAAATATATAACATAATGAAGCATAGTACATCTAATACAAATAAAAATATAAAAAAATATAACACATTACATTAATATAGAATTAAATATAACATAAAGAAGCCAAAACATCAAACGTAAATAAAAATATAAAAAATATAATACATTACATTAATATAGAATTAACTATGGGCCCTAACTCATTATTTACAATTGTGTCACGATATTTGTTAGTATAAAATGTCTCCCAAGCATCAATCGTGTTAAGTTTAGTTACATTTTTTAACAATGAAGAATTTTCTGCTTAAAAATTATGGTTTTCCTCTAAACAGTGCTTAGCCATAGCAGATTTGTCTAGCCTATTATACTTGAAATGAGCAAAATGTTCTTTAGTTCTTGTCCTAATGCTTCTTTTAGTTTGGCCTATATATTTCTTTGGACATATTTCACAATTTATGCAATCACAATTTATGCAATTTATCAATTTTGTAGCTTTATCACTGAGGATGGCGACTTTGTCGTTGAAACGCGTTTGATTTATTGAGCGTGTTTGTTGTGAGATTTTGTGTTATTGTTTTGTTTCGTCTACTTTGACTCATATTTATATAAAAAATGGAATTTTACAAAGCCTTGCCACATTTAAAATGTAAGGTAAGTGTTCAATATAGTTGGCGTTTGCTCCTGAACACCCATTAAACTATTATTATGTCTTTCACGTAGGTGTCTTTAAAAATCTTGTGTTATAAATATGTTGCCCTGATGTAGGCCCTAAGTAGAAATACTGCATCATGTTTGAACGTTATGCTCTGAAGACAGTGGGTTTGCAATTCTGGCACCACGTTATTGAGGAGCAAAACTAAGTAGCCTTTTCACGTGATTGAGACTATTTGCTATTCCGTTTGGGAAAAAATCCACCCCTTTAACCCTAGAACCGGCAATGTTAACGAAAATGGATTTTTTGACGTTTGCAAGCATTTTTTCAAAAATTCGCCAAAAATAGTAAATGAACCATAATCCAAAAGTGTTCTACAGCTTTTTTGTAGAGAAAGGTTCAAAGAATTTATATATTATGCTATTAAAAAAAAGTGATAGATGTAAAATTTACAAAGTTATTAACTCAAGAAATAAAAAATGTTCCGTTACGAAAGGCAAAAGTTCAACTTTAGATCTACATAAAAAGTAGTAAACACTTTTTAAATTTATTCCACAAATGTAAAAACGTTTCGTAATTTAGTTCTAAATAGAACTGTATACAAAAAAATATTTATCAATTTCAAATTTCTTATTTTGAAAACAAATTTAGGAATATATACTTTGCCCAAAAATGAAATATTATTATAACAAAGTGTAGAGAATAAATCAAAGAATTGAACTGTTATACTTGTAAGTTATCTTTTCATAAAAGTGTTTGGAGAAATATAGAAACATCTCACTCATGCTTGGTGTACAACGGTCGGATATGGAGCTGCATGGGGAATAACCGTTAATTTGAAATTACAGCCTTAGTTTGAGAACGTCAAAACGCTCTCATTTCCACGCTCATAGAGAACAAACCTTTCAAGCAAAACCTATTTGGTTCACAGGAAATGTTAGCTTGACGCATTCTCTACACATTTATATATCAAAATATGTCTAAAAATAGACTTCTATCACACAGATATCATGGGTAATTAGTAAGGCTGTTTATTAGTTAGAAAACTGACCAATTGCAAGGGTCTACAAAACGCCACACAACTTTAGAACTATTTGCCCGATTTTTGATTAGATAGCAGTTTTAGATAGGGGAATTACATCCATCAATGATATAGGTATAACTCAGAAAAAATACTGGGCGGGCTGTAGGAAGGGACATAGAAACTGAAAATGAACGGTCATTTCGGCGTATTTCATTCGCGTGACATTTGCTTTTAAAAAACTCAAAACTAAAACGATGATTCCGTTTGTAAATATACCTTTTAGAAATAAATTTAAAAAATAATAAAATAAAGTATGAAATATTACCTTTCTAATGGTGTTTGTCTTTTTGAGATTGGAAGCTTTTTAGTGTGTCAACTATTCGATACAATCAAGCGTTACAAATGTGTTGTCGTAGCTGGGAGTGACCGCACGAAACGTTAAAACTTGATCTGCCGGTTCTAGGGTTAAAAAAAATAAGGTCCAAACTGTTTAAACTGAGTTTTTGGATCCCGAATGTTCCTGCTTGCTCAAAAAAGGGATTAACTATTGTCCGTTCATAGTTTAGTTGATAGCACAGGCCTAATGGAGGCTTGCCGCGCTACTACCTGACCTAACTATATCGGCTCCTATTCACTAACAAATTGAATTATGAATATAATTATCTCAGTATGTAATTCAAGATCCAAATTTGAGTTAAACTTGCCATTGAAGTTTAACCTAACATTGATCTACCTCAAGGAAAATAAGCAATTATATCCAATCTTACGTTTCAAAATGGTGGCTGGTTGAACATTTCAAACCTAAATTACAAAAAAAACCTGTAAATTTTAACAAAACATGTCAAGATACCTTTTGTCAGTTTTGTGTAGCCCTTTTGATTTTCTATCGGATGGTCTCACTGTTTAAAACTATCGGATGAAGGATAACAGAGTTATTTGTAATAATTGGTTCGTTCAATTATTATAATTGAGTTAATGTTCTACATTAATACACATTATTTTTGAAAATATAAATATCAATAAAAACAATGTCAAGGGAAACATATTCCTAATAACTAGTTTAAATACGTTTTATAAGGTGATGTTTTCATGCGGGCTACTAGCGTAAGATCTCCGTTTAAATAAAATGGACAATACATGGGCGCCCACATGATATTTTCTGGGGGGGGGGGGGGGCTAGAACGGGGTCAGGGGCTTAACACGTTCACTGCTAATTACGCACATGTGAGCTTGACACTGAACACTATGAGAAGCGGCCGACGCACAGTGCATTACGAATATTGGGAGTACGTTCAACACACAAAACATTGCGTGCTTCGCACGACAACCCCCGTATTGGGATTATTTTCAATACACAATGCATTGCGTGCTTCGCACGCCAACACCCGTACCTGGAGCTAGTTATGGGCACCCATGATGCTATATACTAAACTGTAAACGGATAATATGTGTAGTTCAGATGTTTTGTAGTTCGGACGAGTTCGTTAGTCAAAAAATCCATAAACTTGAAGCACCGGTTTTTTGACCGGAAGTAAATGTTTTGAGATTTTTCCTTACTAGAATGAAACTTTTTGTAGATAAAATAAAACCTGAACACAAAATCTTACAATAAATACGTTTACTAACCTCTAACGCGTTTCAACGACAATGTCGCCATCCTCAGTGATGCACGGGCTACAGTAATCAAACTATAAATATGAAGGTACCGCGATGGGAAACCCTTTGTCTAGTTTTATTGCTAACGTTTTTATGAGCTCATTTGTAATGAATGCTAAAAATTCAATGAAGCACTTTCCGCGAGTATGGGTTCGTTATGTGTATGATATTTTCGCAGTATTTGATAAAAACGAAAATCTTGATCAGTTTTGTGATGCTATCAATGGATTTCACTCCACGATAAAGTTATAAAGTTACTTTCTCACAAGTCAAGCTCATTAGTTATTTATAATCTTTTTTTGGTTTATATAAAAAAAATAAATACAGGCGATTATTCTGCAAATTTAGACTTTTGACCTTATATCCCGCCTGGTTCCTCCCAAAATCGATCAAAACGTAAAATTCAAGTACAAAATTTTACCGTGGGAACCGCTTCTGTTCCTAGGCCGACGCAGTAGTTCCGCGAAGTAGTTCATAATCTGAGGCCACAAGGTCACGGTTCAAACTCGTAAAGCGAAGTCCATAATCATAGGATGAGCGGGTTTCCCGCTGCGAGCTGACCAAGCAGCGTGTGACTGTTGGCTGAGGTGCAAACAAATTCTAATAATATATTTGGAACTGGCAGATGGCTATTCAGTGCTTTTGGGAATAGCTCAATTTCTCAAATAGTTTTTTTAACCCGTAAACATATAAAATAAATTTTGGAAATTCGCTGAGCTCACGGGTCAGCAGTTTAGCTGCCTGATCGAATAATTATTTACTAGCTGTTGTACCCGTTCTTCGCACGGGAATAATTCATGGTGTAAGCAGAAGTATAATACAACCAGTCTGATGGTAAATGTTGACAAATGGAGGTAAAAATATGTATATTTCCGTGTCTCTTAAAGAGTGGTTGAGAATTAATTGTCAAAAACCCCTGACGGAATAACGTGTTTTTTGCATTAAAAACATGTTTTTACCCGTATCTCACTTATTTTACCCAATTTGTAGAAGTCAAAATATTACTTGGGGGTAGAGTCCCCACTTCACCGTTGTATAGCCCCATAACAACTGGTAAAAATGGTGCGTTCTAAAGAGGGGTCGAGAATCATCAAAAATGCTCTAGAACGCACCGTTTTCGAGATATTGACGATTTTGTGAAAAAATAATGAAAAACCTCCAAATCATTGTAATATAATCGAAGCTGATGGAACACTACAAAATGGAAGAATGGTTTGAAATAAATGTCCAAATTACCAGCTCTCTAGCTTTAATGGTAGTTTAATAATTAATTTTTATTGTTTTAGGGTTGTTATCACATTTTTACCCCTCAGCAGCACACTACAAAATACAAATATTGTTCACTTTTATAATATATTATCTTGTAAGAAATAAATGTAACAATTTCCAGCCCTCTAGTTTTATGGGAAGTATAATAATTAATTTGTATTGTTTTAGGGGTTGTTATTACAATTTCACCCCTTAGCAGCTCAGTATAAAATACAAATATGGTTTACATTTTACATTTATTTTGTAAGAAATAAATGTACAAATTTCCAACTCTCTAGTCTTAATAGATGTATAATAATAAATATTTATTGTTTTAGGGGTTGTTTCAACCCTTAAATCAAAATTATTTATAGCCTATGTCTCACTCCAGGTCATGATCTATATGTGTGTTAAATTTCATTCAAATCCATCCAGTACTTTTTGCGTGATTGACAGTCAAACAAACAGACAAACATACAAACTTTCACATTTATAATATTAGTAGGATTTACCTCAATAGTACCTCCAAAACAGTTTCTATGTGGGGGGGGGGGAAACTTAATGTATTAAAGCGAGAAGGGACTATTGTCAAAAACTGTGTGTCGGAGTGAAACTTGGAAACGTGATTTACGATTCAAAACAGAAAGATTTGGTGCATTGCCGTAGTAGGTGTGACAGAGAAGGGAGATATCGCCGGTTATGTGTGGAAGAGGGACGACTATGTTCGGGGAAAACATATAAAATCTATTCATGCATGTGCGAGTGTCAGATATATTTTAGTATATGTAAAATAGCTTGGGATGTGGGAGAATATCCGTAGAGGAGGGAAATTTTATGTTTGGAAAGGTTGTACCGAATGCACCGATACAAGATAAACTGGCTTAGTGGTATTCAGAGGTAAAGTGTGTTTAACTCAAATACTACTAAATCGTTTTTCGTGAAACTATAATTTACAGTTATCATTTGGGTGGAAAAGGATGTATTTTCTAACTTTTTATAAATCCTATTAATTTAAATGAGCAATTCTTGGATCTATCTTTGTATCTGTCTCGGATCTGGACAACGGCTCTAACGAATTCAAAGAAATTTTGTATTTAGGTGTAGTTTTGATTTCTAAGTACACCCATATAGTTGTATTTCGTGTAAAAACGCAATTTTTTTATAAAATCTAATTTAAAAGTTGAACAATTTTAACATAGGGTCTTATGGGTTGCCATGTTGGTTACAAAATAACAATGAAATAGTAAATAAAGCGATCAAAACAGCTGTTTATAAACAAGCCAATTCATACTGATTTAGCACATTGGAAATAGAGTGAAATAGAACTGAGATTGAGTATTATCCAAAATTAGCTGTTCATTGAATAGTTTTTAATTACTGTTAAAAAAACAATCTAATTTATACTGTTTTAGCACAGCACGTTGGAATTAGAATAAATTGGGCCTGATTTAATAATTTATTTTGTCAAAAAAAAGGTAAACTTTTGGCAAAGATGGATAAATTCTAATAGTCAATTTTGTAATATAGGCCTGGCTCATTTCTGAGGTTATGTTAATCCTGCAATAATTTTTACTATATTTAGGCCTGGTTTCAAAACTTTAGTTTATAAGAAGATGGTAGAACTAGGACTAATATCGTAATGAAAGCCTCTCACGTTTCTAAAGCATGTATTTGGGGTTATAATTAATCTTGCAATTACTGTTAATATATTTAAGCCTGGTTTCATAATTTTAGTTGACAGAAGATTAACGATATCCTCTAGCGAATTTTCCAACTTCGAGCGAAGCGAAGCGTCCAGCGGCCGAGCCCCTAGTTAACTTAAACTGAGATATAAAATATTTGAAGTTTTGGACGCCTTACCTTCCAATGCCTTTTAGGGCTGGTACAAACATCTATCATAGCTTAGTATACCTACATTATAAAACAAACTAATTTAATTTTAAACTTTAGGCGAAAGTTTATATTACGACCCCTCGCCATATTGCGGCAGAGGTGTCAACGTATAAGAAAGAAAATGCTCTAATATGTATTCTATTTTTAAACGTCTTAAATAAATGAAAAAAGAAAACATGTTTAACAAAATTAAATGTAATCTATACTATTATATAAAAATCTAATAGTGTCTGTCTCTGTGTGTGCTACTGAATCACGTAAAAACTACTGGATGGATTTGAATGCAATTTGGCACACATATAGATCATGATATATATGAGATAGAATGAGATATAGGCTAGAATTCATTTAGATTTAAGGGTTGAAACAACCCGTCAAACAATAAATATCTTTTATTAAACTTCCATTAAGACTAGAGAGCTGGAAATTTGTGCATTTATTTCTTACAAAGTATATATAAAAAGTATACCATATTTGTATTTTTTAGTGTACTGCTAAGGGGTGAAATGTAACAATCCTTAAACAATACAAAATAATTGTTATACTTCCCATTAAGCTAGAGAGCTGGAAATTGGTACATTTATTTCTTACAATACATATTTATATACTATGTAAATCATAGTTTCATTTTATAGCGTGCTGCTAAGGGGTGAAAATGTAATAACAACCCCTAAAACAAAATCACTTATTACTATGCGGCGAAACTTTGGACCGTATGCGAAGCCACGGGTACCTGCTAGTTAATTATAAACAGAAAATAAAAACACTAACTTATGACTTGTAGGGTGGGGTATGAGAGGTGATTTTTTTATTAAAGTTCTAGATTAACTAATAAATATTATTATTGTTATCTAGAGAGGAAACTATTCTATCGATTTCGAACAAATTTGCACCAAACACGTCAATTACGCCTTTATAGATGCACGAAAAAAGGTTTTGAAGAACAACCCCCTTTATGGCCAAAAAACCCCCAAAAATCAGTTATTATTATTATTAGCTAAAAGAGAATTTTTAGAAAGATGCGGTTTTTTGCTTATGGTAGGGTACATAAAAGGCTACAAACAAGCCAAATTTTATCAAAATCGTTAAAACCGTTATTTATAAAAAAATAATAACTTATTTTGTGGGTTTTTTTTGCCAAAAAGAGGGTTGTTTTTCAAAATTGTTCAAAACTGTTTTTTGTGCTACAGGCCTACTTGACATGTAGGCGATCGATGTAAATCGATCGAATAGTTTTCGCTCTAGCTTTGTATACATACAGACATACAGACATACATACATACAGACAGACATTTTGTAAAAACCACTTTTTTGGATTCAGGGGGTCCCAAAACGGATATTTCCAAAAAAATCTCAACATCGATTTTTTTGCGATCACTATACTTTCTCTATGCTATAGCATTATAGTGAGAAAGTAATACATACATAACAAAATAAACGGTACCAGGAACTGGCACATACTTTCTCACAAACATATTTAAATTATTAAACAGATTCAATGTGACTTCATAATTGTAGGTGGGGTAGGAGAGGTGATATTAAAGTAGGAGATTAACTAAATATTATTATTATTAGCTAGAGAGAAAACTATTCAATCGATTTCGAACAAATTTTCATAAAACTCGTCTATTAGGCCTGCATAGATGCACGAAAAAAGGTTTTGAAATTTTTTGAAAAACAACCCCCTTTTTGGTCAAAAAACCACCAAAAATCAGTTATTATTATTAGCTAAACAAGAATTTTTTAGAGAGATACGGGTTTCTGCATATAGTAGAGCACATTAAGGGCTACAAATAAGCCAAATTTGATCAAAATCGTTGGAACTTTTTTATATAAAAAATAATAACTGATTTTTTGGGGTGGTAACGTAAATTCTCGAGGTTCAACAACAATTCAAGTATGCAAATATATAATTATTATTTTGGTCACTATACCATGTAACTATTCCCCATTCACCGGAACCTCTATCTACAATATTTATGGGCCGCGCAGACTGTCACACGCGGACCTAACTCAGGGACGAACGTGAACGTTAGGCTACGGCCACCCTGGCGACAGTCTCGTTATCACAGTTGATAACTTCTTTGAGTGACGAGGAGTTATACAAACAAAACTATTGATAGTTATTGCTATTGGTTGCCATACGGTCTTACTTTGAAAAGAAGAAAAAGCGTAGATTTGAAGCAAATCCTTTGAATAGTGAGCTTTTGAATCAAGGTTAGTTTTACACCATAGTGACATTCCTTAGGGAGATTTAAACAAAAAACTTTCTTATTTTCAGATGAGCACAGCATCGTTTGACGACTTTCTGTCATAATACATTAATTTTTAACGTAAATATTATACTTTTTGTGTAAATTTGAAAAAAAAAACTCTAAAAAAGTAAGAGTTTTCAACAAAAATGAAAAATAGCAATTTTACAACTTCGAATTTTTAATGTTTAAAATGACATATGCTATTGAAACTGCTTGATCATTAAGGGATGATACTATACAAATTTAAAAAATAGTTATTAAAAAAAATATATAAATACCGCTTAAAAATTAACAATAATTTAATGCTGAATTTTTTCAGCATTTTCACAAAACATTTATGAGTAACAACAATCAGCTACATTTAAAATGAAAGGTATCGCCATTTTATAACAATAAAAATAGCAATAAATAAATAAATTAAAAGGTTGTTTAGTGAATTCTTGAAGCTCTTGAAAATAGCATTAAACTATTGTTAGTTTTTAAGCGGTATTTATGTATATTTTCTTAATCAATTTTTTTTAAATTTGTATTGTATCATGCCTTAATGCTCAAGCAGTTTCAGTAGTTTATCTCATTTTAAACAATACAAATTTGAAGTTGTTAAATTCCATTTTTAATTTTTTTTCAGAAACATCCTTACTTTTTTTATATTTTTCAAATTTCTTCAAAAAGTATAAATAATTTTAAAATGAATGTATGACAGAAGTTCGCCGAACGATGATATTATATGCTCTTTCAAAAATAAGAAAAAAAAACTTTTCTCCATCTTCCCTGAGCAATGGCATTACGGTGTGAAATTGACCTTGATTCAAACGCACACTATTCAGCGGATGGACTCTAAATATACGCTTTTTCTTTTTTTTTTAAGTAGGACCGTTAGGCAATAACTACTACTTATAATAATATTTTTTTATTTTATAACTCCTCCTCACTCAACTTTACTCTGTGATACCGCGACTGTCGCTTAGTGTGGCACCTACCCGCGACCAGGTCGTCTAGCTTGGCCGTATCCTTAGGGTGGGCTAGAGAAGACAAAGTTTGTTTACTAAGAACTAGTGTGAATCATACGCAAAGTCGCCCGTCCCACACGTGATTGGCCCAAATCCCTAACGTCAGCCATTTATAAACTTTCGGTGAATGAGGTATGGTCATATCCTGTCAGCTTTAAAGCGAGTTAACCACTGTTTGCATTTCTTCCGCCCTCTTACAAAAAAAGTCTGTATAAGCGAAGTGGTCTTTTAGTAATACATTTATCGGGTAAAGTTGGTGTTATTGAGTACCTGGTATTAAACTCATTAGATACACTCCGTTTTAAATAAAATTAAAAAAGAAAATATGTTTGTAATCCTGAATATAATTACTAACATTGAATGCGTGTCAATTTAAATAAAAAATAATAAACACCATTCAGATTTGCTGTTACAGCTTTCTAACCCAATATACAGAATACAATGAAATAAAGCAAACTTTCAATCCTGTACGTTCTACTGTTAGACGTTCTTGATCAAAGGAATTAATGAAATGTATACAACAGAAAGGCAAATAAAACCCCCCAAAATAGAACCAATTAATTAACCTTCGTGTGTATCTTCCTCAACCATGCAAACAATTTTAATTAAACCATCGAATTAAGCAGCAACAAAATGTCACCAGTCGCGCTACAACTACTAGACGAAATGGCGAAGGCTGAGTACGTCATCCACTTTATTGTTTAGCCGGAAACTTAATAAGCTGGATATTTTTAATGACATTATATTTGGGACAGAACAACACTGGAAGAAAGGCTTCACAGTTTTCAAACTTTCTGGAATAGAATACAACACGTTTTTTTTATTAGAAATCAAAATTTCATTGTTAGTTGACAACAAAGTAAAAATCTTAGGAACGAAACAAACGAAAAATAAAATTAAGAGACGGTGGGGAAGACTTCAATGCTTCATGCTTCTCTGCAACCTCTGCTTGCGAAATTAATTTTAAATGAATAAGTTTTCCTCAGTCTATATTTTAGGTAGAATGGGTTACTTTTTAACTCCTATAAAAGCGAGTGTACGTCCTTACGTACGAATACGTACATACGTACGTGAGTAACACACAATGTAACAGCTGATTACACCCACCATCTGTAATACTTAAACAAAGCCCAGCGAAGATTTTACTTTGAGCTTATGTTTACAACTTCAATCATTATAATTTATTTTGAAGTTGATTTTTTAGATATGAGTTATAGAACAAATGCATGCTAAACGATTTGCTTTGAAGTTATAAACTGTATATAAATACAACTTTAATCATCAATATATTAGTTTATACAAATTTAATGAAGAAATACCTGTTCGTTTAACTTCGGAAACATTCGTACACCTTCGTATAACATATAAACATATTCGATTATTAACTTCTTCACCATAATATTAATAACTTCTAAATTATTAGATCTATTAATATGAAATAAAAAAGCAATTAAAAGATAATATTTTTGTCTTTATTTAAATAATATATAATAACTTGATATGGGGTAATTTTCAAGATAACAAGCTGAGACTCAGCATAAATGTTTAAAATATATATTTTAACTCCTACGTCAAGTTTCAATTCGATATATTAAAATTCGGCCAATTTAGAATGAGAAAACGCTTCATATATGAATAAGATGTCCCCTTTTAGTGATTTCCCCTGCTGCAAAATACATACCTGCATTATAGATGTTTTTCCAGACAAACCATTGCTCGGACGAAATAAATACATATGACCTTTTTTGTTGAAAAATACCTCCCCTACACGGTGGTATTTTTTATTTTTCTCTATCTTCATCCCAGCTCAAAATATTAAGGATAATCGAAAAAAAATGATAATCGATTTATTTTTCGACTTTGGGAAATCGATAGACTGGTAAACTTTTTTTTTGTTAATCTACATACTTTAATGTACATATAAAAAAAATTCAGCCGTATTGCAAATTACTGGAACTTTTGGTCTAAATTTACCTCTACCGACTGGCCTATATATACACATAATATATATAGTAGAGCGTTTCAGAAAATGCATGACGGAATAGAGCATTTCGGTGACGGTAAAATCCAATTCAACGGCCAGCAAGCGAGCGTTTCAATAAAAGCGCAATGGTAAAATACGGTTCTCCCGCCAGCAAATATATAGCGACGAGGTGCGCCCATAGAAGTTTACACTTCAAAAATCCCCGTCAGCAAACTTAGATATAGTTTATTGTTTTTAAATAGTATTTTTTACAAGATGTATTTCTGATGTGTAATTAATCTGCCTGTGACTTTTCACGTCGGCTTACTTGTTGTTCCTATAATAACAACACAACACTAACCTGAAAGTTGTTAGGCTATAACCTAAAACGGTTCACATAGTTGTTGAAAAATTACAGCTGATGGACGAAATCAGTTGTTATATATTGTGTTAGTGAACAAATCAAACATCAAATCAGCTGTTTTACCTCTTATGGTGCCCAACTGGTTGCTCTGACGATGGATATAAAAATGTCTAAGAAATTGTTCAAGCGTGTTATTGTTAAATAATTTTTAACTTTGTTTTTTACGAATGTTTTTTAAAAAATATCGGTGCTGAGAACAAATTTATATTACATTAAATACGAAAATTGTAAAATTATTTTGATTTTATTTAAAAAGGGGAGCCCTAAACTCTAATAATATTCTACTGTTACTAAACAAAAGTTTACTTAAAACAAGCAATCACCAACTATAACCCGATACACAGACGGAGATTCATAAACTTTTCCTTTTGCAATTGAGAAGGTCGAGAAGAAGAAAAACAGTTTAGATTCATACGTTTGCCCTTATTGAAAAACTTTTGTAATGAAGAATATAACCGAACGCTCCGCTTTTTTTGATCGTCTCAAGAGCTCCGCGTATCCAAAATATCCACCGTGGGCTCATTGTTCCAACCCCCCCCCCCCCCCACACCCCCGCAAACAGCTCTCACTCGACCCTAAAGAAGCGATAATATTGTTTGTATAGAGAACGATAAAATCAAAGAAGGGTGCGGCTTGTCAATATGTTTGGGGGTGTTTTCAGACAAATTCACTTTGCCATTTGCACTTCTCTACAGCATTGATTTCCAATTATTTATAGATAGCGACTTTATATGTATATATTATAAAAACTAATTTACCCCTTTTTGGACCACTACTAAAATAAATGAAAAATTAAAAGTTACTAAAACGGCTTCACTTTATTGCACACATAGCTTATACTAATGTTAAGGATCGTTGCTTTCACGTTGTTTCGCCAAACACAGTTGCCTTCATTAGGCGTATTCTGCATATACAATTTAACCACAATAAATGTAACTGATTTAAGAAAGACCAATACATTTGCTGCCTCCAAGTTCATGTATATTAATATTATAAAGAAGTAAAATTTGTTTGTTTCTTTGTTTGTATGTAAATAGTAATCTCTGGAACTTCTGAACCAAATTAAAAAATAGTTATAATAATAAAAAGCTACACTATCCCTGAGTTCATAATTCATTTTGATAAAAACCTTTTTCATATAAATATTTGTAAATTTAGTCCGAAAAATCATAAATTAGGCCTAGACTGATGAATCAACACATGTATTTACATTTATTACCATACCAAAAATTTTATAAAATAACAGATAAAACACCTGTTTGCTAAAATATTTCCATTAACAGCTAATTTCAAACTTTGAAGCAATTATTTGATATCTTTTAGGTTAGGATTTTATTAAAGTGTACACCTGAGCCTTACTGGTTCTTTTAACCTTTATTATAACTGCTGTTACAGAATATACGAAACAATTTGATTTGAACATTTAACATTATTTACCATCTTATATTTGGAGTTATTATTAATCCTACACATTTATTATAAAGAAAAGATAACATGATTATGTGTATAGAAGATTCCAACGTGGTTGGCGTGTGGAGCACGCAGAGGTTTACCGTAGTATTTAATAATTTGTTTTTAGTAAAACAATAGGATTAACCTATAGTACGACGCACACCGCAGGTCAATGCATTTCTATTGTAACAGAACTGTGCCATGACGGTCTCTACACGTGCAATGGGGGTCTTACATACTGTAGTAAAAAGTTGCAAAATAATCGAAAGCTACAAAAACAAATAACTAGGTATCACCCTATCCGGTCAGCTTTAAAGCAGGTCTACCACTGTTTGCTTTAATTCCGCCCTCTTATCGCAAAAGTCAGGTTATGAGATATTTCTTAAATAATACGTTTAAGGGTTCAAAGCTAAAATGCCAAATAGCATTAATGTCGAAATAAAAGTAAGATGTAAAATGGGTTGTAAATATTCTTTAAAGAACCTAACCTAAAAATTAGAACTAATAGTTTAAAAGTATGAAATCAACTGATAATGTAAACGCTTTTGAGAAGTAGCTTAATTGGAAGTTTATTAGTGACAAGGGGACTCCACCCAGCTCACTGACCATAGCGACGACTGGCGGTAAAGCCAATGGAAACAGAGTTCAGCACTGTATAAACTGATGCTTTCATTGAAATGACAATCCATGTCTGAATATACTCCTGATTCACCTAAACCCAGGTGGAGAATATCACACAAAAACAAAAACCCAGCAGAATCAAATGAAGTAGCAACCATAATT
>JAGFPH010005672.1:76467-90711 GCA_018207615.1 Philaenus spumarius
CCTGGACACCCTCCTAGTGGCGGTACTGCAATACTAATTCACAAACGAATACCTCATCACAATATCATCGAAAGCAGAATTACCTACACCGAACACACCATCGTCCACATTTCGCTTTCTTCATCTGTGGAACTTCGTCTGGTATCTGTATACAATAGACCCACTCATCCTTTAAACACAGCTGATATCAAAATTCTACTAGAGCCAACCATCCCAACCATTGTTATGGGTGATTTAAATGCGAAACATACTTCGTGGAACAGTCGGATTTGCAACAAAAACGGAAATCTACTGAACCTACTTCAAGATTCCTCCACGTTTGCTGTAACAGCTCCAAACGAACTGACTCATTTTCACCCTAACCAAAGATTTCGTCCTGACGTTCTTGATATTGCAATTCTAAATTTTATTTCTCATCCTTATCACATCGAAACCATTACTGATTTATCCTCTGATCATTTACCTGTTTTACTAACTCTTACAACTTCACCTATATCGCAACCTCCATCACCAAATACCTACACCATCACTAACTGGAGAAAATACTACGAAACTCTTCAACGCTCTACTCTTGCGCTCTCTTCCTACAACATAACCAACCCTCTTCAATTGGACCATGCAGTTACCAAACTAACATCAAATATTCAAATTGCACTATTCTCCTCGTCTCAAATTATTCACAAATCATCGCAATCTCACTCTCTCCCACCTAACATCCTTTTAAACATTAAACTAAAGAAGAAATTACGTCGCAGATGGCAACTCACGAGGGATCCAACTGATAAGGCCAAGTTTAACAGAAAATCGGAAGAAGTTAAGGAACTCCTACAGAAGCATCGCAACAACAGATGGGAATCCTTCCTGGAAGAAGTTACCCCAGCGGACAACTCTCTCTGGAAGCTCAACAAGGCACTTCTAAGGAAAAACAAATCTATTCATCCTATTGTTGATTCCAATGGACCATCATACTTGCCTGAAGATAAAGCTCGTATATTTTCCGAAACTATGGAAAAGCAATTTTCGCCAAATCCTTCTATAAACTCAACTTTCACTTATAATATTAATAATTATGTCAATCTTCGCCTATCCATTCCCATTGCCAATCCTGACTACATTCCAGCTTCTCCTTCAGATGTCATCAGTTTTATAGATCGCCTTAAAAATAGAAAAGCTCCAGACCCTGACAACATCACCGCCACTTCAATAAAAAACATGCCTCCTTCCACTATTGAATTTCTCACCTACATCTTCAAAAAATCCATTGAGCTCCAGCACTTCCCATCTCCCTGGAAAGTCGCCAAAATTATAATGATTTTAAAACCGAACAAAAAACCATCTATTCCTGAAAATTACAGACCCATCTCTCTTCTGCCTGCCTTCTCAAAGATTTTCGAACGAATCCTGCTCTCAAAATTAAAAACCCATATCATTCCTGAAATCCGAAACGAACAATTCGGATTCCGTAGTCAACATTCTACAACTCTACAAGTTTCAAAATTAATTGACAAAATATCTTCTGGCTTCAATTCCAAATCTATAACAGCTGCAGTCCTATTTGACATCTCAAAAGCTTTTGACAAAGTTTGGCATAATGGTTTACTTTATAAATTACTTCAAACTAATCTCCCACTAACATATATTCACTTAATTAAATCATATCTCACAAATAGATTATTTTTCATCTCTACTGAGGGAGCTTCTTCCATCCTCAAGCCAATTCTTTCCGGAGTTCCTCAAGGGTCAGTTCTTGGCCCATTACTATATCTTCTTTTTACAAACGACATTCATCTCCAGCCTCACATTCATCTTAGCCTTTATGCTGATGACTCACTTTTTTACGTCCAACATAAAAATGCAAATTATGCCAAAATTTACCTACAGAGACAAATCAACGCATTACTTCCCTGGTTTCATAGTTGGCGAATTAAATTAAACACAGACAAAACTGAAGCTATTTTATTTTCAACTAAACTTAAAAAGCCAGCCTCGCTTGAAGTCTACGACAAGCAAATTAAATGGAGCAATCAAGTTAAATACCTAGGAGTAACATTGGACAGCAAAATTAATTTTAACAAACACACACTCGCCAGAATTTCATCGTCAAAACGCACCAGAGCAGCTCTTTATCCTGTCATTTCTTCATCTAGCACTCTATCCATTTCAACCAAACTCATGATTTACAAACTTTATATTCGCCCCATAATTTCATACGCTGCTCCTGCATGGTTCAGTCTTGCATCCAAAACTAATCAAAATAAAATTGAAAGCCTCCAGAACTCCATCCTCCGTCAAATATCGCAATCTCCATGGTATGCTTCAAATGAAACCATACGCAATTCTTTCAAAATTTCTACACTTAAACAATTTATTATCAATCTTACATTCACAACTTTTCAACGATCTTCTAAATCAACATATCAACACCTACGATTAATCTCAAGAGAAGAAGCACCCCCGCCTACCAAACGTCTACGACCAACTTCTTTAATCCAACATCTGCTAAAATAATACACTAAATCAAAACACAAATATACACCCAACTCACAATGAAGAACACTCTACACACACACACACCCATACTTAAACAGTGAAGAACACTACATAATCATGTACATCACACTAACCGCTAAAGGGCTTGCCCTGAGGCAGAATTATTATATGTTACAGATAACAGCCATTCAATGCAATGCAATGACTGATTAGTTCAATGGTACTTGGATTGGGGTAAGGTAGTGGGGTGTGGTGCCCTAGACGCATGCGCAGGTTCTTTGTGTGAATACAATACGGCGACATAAACATAACCTAAACACGTGGTTTGCTGTTAAAACAAATTAACAGACTCTAAACTTGCTAAGCAGGTTGATAAGGTGAAAAATGTAAATGCTTTCAAGAAATGTGTTGAAACGGCCAATTGACCGATTCAATTGGGGTTAATTAATTACATTAATTAAAATAAATTCAAAGTCAATATAACAAAGGATTAAAGCCAAAGGGTGTCAGAAAAGCCCAAAATTAAGATAAAAAAGTAGTTTCCAATGTGAGAATAGTATTTAGTAATAATTTTGAAGAATTAACTAAAATTGTGTTAGTTAAATACGTGCAGACTATGACGTAGGCTTTAGCGACAAAGTCGAACAAAAACCTTGCAGGATCTGACAGGAATTGACTTGTCCAGTCTTGTCTAAATTTGGTAGAAATGAATTAACATTGAGAGATAGGGGTTTGTAATTTTATAAAAAAAGTTGTTATTATTAGATTTATGTTAAAAGGAGAGTTAAATAAGCAAGGAGTAATAAAAATAATTTTGTTATGATAATTTGTTAAAAAGTTATAGACAAAAATGTAAGCGTAAACAAATCGATTTTGCAGAATTTGAATAAAATCCAAAAACGAAGTAGAGTCATTTGTAGAGTTAAAAAGGGTTAAGAAAATAAAGTAATAAAAAATATAAAGTTATAAAGTTTAATAGCTTAAAAATAAAGTGTAAAGTCATTCTTGGGCATAAAAAGGCTAATAACTCATAAAGTTCAAATGTAATTAAATTATAAAAAATAGCATGTAATAGAGTAAAAAATAGGGCATAATCAAGCCGAAGTTCAATATAAATAAATAAATAGTTTTGTAAAAATAAAATAAATTAATAAAAAATTTTATTAATTCATAATAAATACAAGGGAGATTAATAAAAGGGAAATATTGGAAAAATAGGGTGTATGTATGTGTAATAAATTGTAATGCCATGTGATATGTGAAAAGAGCTTTAAAGGGGGGGAATGAGACGCCGAAAGCCAAACGAAGCCAATTAGAGTAACATCAAGCTGAATAACTAGACAACCAAACAAGCTATCAAAAATCCAACACCAGATTAGCGCTTTTCAAGACCAACCGAAGAAGATACAAGCAAGAAAAAATGGAAAATTTCAAATTTACAGGAAATAAATTTCAAAATTTAAGCAAAACTAACGAAGTCTATAACTCAAGAATGAAGAGGAGTAGAAACGCCATTCGAATTCCAGAGAAACCAGAAAACGTCAACCAATCCATAGAAGTCAATAAAACCAAAATCCGACCACGCAAAAAGAAGTTATAGAGTTTGGGTGAAATCAATGCAAAAATTGTCAATCGACAAGCTCATACAGGCACGCAAGGCCCAAGCTCCGAGGGGGAAGTGACGTCATCGGATCTACTACGCAAAACAAAACGGACCGCACATTGTAATTCAATAAATGAAGATAATAATTAAATTAGGCCTAATCGATGGGAAATAAAGGCACTAAAATTCATCAAATAAATCAGGAAATATATTAAGACCAAAAAATATATTTCTAAAGCAAGAAATCAGGATTTCTTGTTACATAGAGGAAGATGTTGGTTTGACAAGTTAAAAGTCGAGGATAGAAGCCTGCATCCCCTCTAGCATCAGTTTAGCACGGAACGCCAACGAGTAGACATCTGACCAAGCTCCGAGGGTACTTAGAGAAAGTCAAAGGGCGATCAGTTCGGTGTGCGTTACGTTTCTAGCTCCGGCCTAAAGCTAAGTCGGGTCGTGATAATTTCGGGAGAAGAATATCCATATAAACGGCCTATCTTGCCAAAAGATACTACAATCAACTGGGAGAGGACAACTTTAATGATGTCTAGGAGAAGACAACTGTAAGCCGAAGAAACCATTCTGGGGACCAAGGAGAACAACTTTAAATCGCTGGAAATCGACAGAAGGAATTACGCGTCGAACTTCTTGTGTTCTGTAAGTGGCAAACGATCATTGTTACTTATAATTTTAAATAAATCCCTTTTTTACAAAATAATAAATAAATTAAAATAAACTAAATAAATAAATTCAAGTAGATTCTGGGGAAATTGAATAAAGTAAACTCGTTTAGTAAATTTCATTACTCACAATGGCAAATCGTCGTATGTAAATAATATAATCATTAATATACAAATTTTAATTAATAAATTAATTAATCACTTTGCTACTTTTCAATATATGTAATTATAAGTTAAAGATTAATAAATTTCATTGTGTTTTTGAAAATAATAATTTGTTGTTTCAAAGTTAATGGATTTATATTAATTAATAAATCGTTTTAGTGTTTTCAATAGAAAATTTTTGAATATATAATTTACAAATCCAATCAAATTAATCCTAAAACCATTCAGTGCTCTAGTGTAATTAAGTCAGCAGGTGAGTTATTCACGGATCACTACAAATTTAACTCCAAAGGGAACGATCCCGAAAAAGAGTCTAGAATTGAGCTAGTGTACTACACAAAAGACAAAACAGGTCTAATTAATTTAAAATTTTAAAACTTAGGAATAGGAAACAAAAAGTTTTCCTTTTCTTGCCCTCGCCAAACCTCTCAAATTGTTCTCACGGGGTAGTACAACAGAACAACGTCAAATAAGGCCTGAAAACACTTGGGTGTTATTTGATGAGGGAAAGTGTTAAAGTTAACAACAAAAGGTTGTGTTTATTGAATAAAGCAAGAGGGTAGGGAGGTTTGCGCGTGGCAGTGTGTTGGTTTAGTATAGGCCTAAACTGAAATTGTGTTCAGATTTGATCAAAATCGGTTGTTTTATTCATAATGCGTAGCAACAGATGTTTGAATTATAATACAGTAAGCATTTTCATTGATTTTTGTTTGTGTTTGCTTTTATTTGGTTAATTTAACCTACTAAAAAAAATATTGTTCGTGAAAAATAACAAACTGACTCTGAATTTGCTAAGTTGGTCGTTATGGTAATGAATGTAAATGTATTCAACAAACATGTGTTGCTAAGGGTTTGATAAGAATCAGATGTTTTATCTGTTATTGAGCTGAGAGTGAACCCTGTGTTTTCACTTCTTTTGCTTTAAAATAGAAATTTTGCCTAATAATCTCTTAGTATGCGTCAATATACCTTTAATTGTCGTACATCGACATGGTTTTTGGTCTACGTTGATTCCATATTACTCAGTCATTCAGGGCAAAGTAGCTTATATTTAATGTGTAGATTATTGCAAAACATCTGTTTATAAGATATTCTTTCAGTCATCTGAACCATTTATTTTAAAATGGGAAAACGTGTTATTCAAAGTGGATGTGGATTAATTGTTTTCCCACTAACTTTTGTTTCTATTCTTTACATTATATTTACACTAGTAAACCCCGGTGAAAAAATTATAAGCAGAATAATTAGATAGTCATCAGAAATACAATATTTAAAAAGATAAAATTTAAAAACAATAAACCTTATGGTAGGCCAACATAACTGTACTGCGGGGATTTTTAACTCGGTACTTGTGTAAATTATAAGGATTGTTTAGGTAATATTTTATAAAACTGTAAGTCTATTTGATACAATTTTGTATTTCAATACATAATTATATATCAAAATAAAGATAATAAACGGTATCAGGAACTGGCACATACTTTCTCACAAACATATTTAAATTATTAAACAGATTCACTGTGACTTCATAACTGTAGGAGGGGTAGGAGAGGTGATATTAAAGTAGGAGATTAACTCATAAATATTATTATTATTATCTAGAGAGAAAACTATTCGATCAATTTCGATCAAATTTGCACCAAACACGTCAATAGATGCACCCGTAAACACCTGTATAGATGCACAAAAAAATATTTTGAACAATTTTGAAAAACAAACCCGTTTTCGGCCAAAAAACCCCCAAAAATCAGTTATTATTATTCTTAGCTAAACGAGAATTTTTAGAAAGATGTGGTTTTATGCATATGGCAGGGTACATTAAGGGCTACCAATAAACCAAATTTGATCAAAATCGTTAGATCCGGTTTTAACAAATTTGGATTTTTCTCGTTATTTGGCCATTTTTGGGGGGTAAAATTCCTTAAAAATCCAAAACTTTAAAAAAGCCTTGAGATATTCCAGAACTGCACCTGCATACCAAATTTCATCAAAATCGGACCGTCGGTATGGTCTCCAGCTCTGTACACATCATTACAGGCACACAGACAGACATCACCCCAAAACCACTTTTTTCGGTTCAGGGAGTACCAAAACAAATAATTCCATAAAAAAATTAGGTCTGCGTCGGACCAGACGGTGGAAGTTATACTTCTTTGGCCATTCAAATATTCGTATAGGCTACTTTCCTATAATTTTTGAGAAACCAAGGGAGCATCGAACCAAGGATTCTAGCGTGGAAGTCGAGTGCGTTAACCACTCACCCACCGAGACTCTTGAGGTATCTCTTGTAGAGAAAAGGTATAAAAAGGCACTTCCTGGATTTTACTCCTAACGCGTGACGCGGTTTCTTGACCGACACCCCATCCCGATTACAACGGGCGCAAAGACGTATAACTTCAAAAATATTTTTGGGTTCAGGGAGTACGAAAAGAGATAATTCCACTAAAAATTCAAATTCGAAAATTTAGACGAAAACAATACTTTCTCCATATACTTCATATATGGGGGAGAAAGTAAAAATCTTGTATTTTAATTGCTTTTTATTGCATATTGATATATTAATTGATTTAGAAGTTATTAATACTACAGTGAATAAATAAATAATGGAATGCATTTAAATGTTATACGAAGATGTTCGAATGTTTCCGATGTTAAAAGAATGTTAATCTCTTTTATAAATTTGTGTAAATGAATATATTTATGATAAAAGGTTGTATTTATATTAATTTATAACCCTAAACAAATCTTATAACGTATTATAGCTTACATTATAGTTCTATAACTAATATATAAACAAAATCAACTTCCCAAGACATTATATTATTAATTGAAGTTGTAAACATAACCATAAAGTTTAATCTACGCTAGGTTGTGTAACTATTACAGATGATTGGTGAAATCAGCTAATTTGTATTATATTGTTACTCAAGTATTTGCGTACGGACTCACACTCACTTTTATATTTGTTGATAGGCAGTGAGTGTACAGTTTACCTATAATGTCAAAGTGGGTTTCCCTGAAATTATTGTTCTTCTTTAGAAAGAACTGTAATTGCATCGATGGGACACACTAAACGTACCAATGAAATAGTAGGGGTGTAGTACAAAATAATTTGAGATACTCGCAATTTAACTTCAAAACAGTTTTTTTCCGAATCTCAGAATTTCTGTCCTGCTGAACTGTTAGTTAAAGGGTTGTCCAGTTTGTGTTCTATTCGGGAATCCAACATTCTTCTCAAAGACGTTTTACTGATTTTTATTTCCAAAGATGTCCTGTGAAGGCTGCAGGACTTGCTGAAGAAGTCGACCGTGATAACTATTCACAGTGACCTACTCACTCTTTACATCGGGCCAAAACACTACCAGTACGACGGAACTTGTCAACAACGCTTACTTGCACCGTTTGTGAAATCATTCTTGAAACTCTACAGCAGTTCGCATCGACCTAGAACCACCAGAACGGCCTATTCCGTATGAGCGATGAATAATGCTTTCCTCTGGAGCGGTAAGAACAACTACAGCGTTAACAAGTAACGTGGCCTGAACACAATCAGCTGTTCTAAAATCCAACCACAGCTGTTTGGACTTCAATACTGTTTCTTTGGCGCATACCGTAATCAATACACATAAATAAAGTTAAAGTGTCTGTCTGTCATTTAGAAATAAATACTTTTTTCTAAGTTCATATGGTTTTTCGCACTTTACCTAAACGTAAACATGCGTTTTTTGACTGTCTGTCTGTCTGTTTGTTTGTCAGCTAAAATCTCCGGAATGGATGAACCAATTTTGACGAAACTTTCATTTGCTTGTAGACGACTTTTCAGAGATTAATGTAGGCCATTTTTTAACACGCAAAAGTTTAGGGTTCCTATTTAAAAATGGATAAAATGTAAACATTAAGGACAAAATTAGGGGTTTTGCGAACGCACGTGGCACACGACCATTTTACTTTCTCACTATACTATAGTATAGAGAAAGTATAGTGATCGTAAAAAAAATCTATGTTGAGATTTTCGTGGAAATATCCGTTTTGGAACCCCCTGAGTCCAAAAAAGTGGTTTTTACAAAATGTCTGTCTGTATCTATACAAAGCTAGAGAGAAAACTATTTAATCGATTTCAACCAAATTTGCACCAGACATGTCAAGTAGGCCTATACAGATGCACGAAAAAGGGTTTTGAAATTTTTTGAAAAACAACCCCCTTTTTGGCAAAAAACCCCCCCAAAAAATCAGTTATTATTTTTTTATAAAAAACCGGCTCTAAAGATTTTGATAAAATTTGGCTTATTTGTAGCCTTTAATGTGCCCTACCATATGAAAAATGAAAAAACCGCATCTTTCTAAAAATTCTCGTTTAGCTAATAATAATAATAACTGATTTTTGGGTTTTTTTTGCCATAAAGATGGTTGTTTTTTCAAAATCTTTCAAAACCTTTTTTCGTGCATCTATAAAGACCTAATTGACGTGTTTGGTGCAAATTTGTTCGAAATCGATCGAATAGTTTTCTCTCTAGATAATAATAATAGTATTTATTATTTAATCTCCACCTAAATAAAAAATCACCTCTCCTACCCCACCTACAATTATGAAGTCACAGTGAATCTGTTTAATAATTTAAATATGTTTGTGAGAAAGTATGTTCCAGTTCCTGGTACCGTTTATTATAAATAAAAAAACTGATTTGGACCAAAAGCTTAACACTTTAACAAGACCGTCTGTGTTTTAATTTAGTGTTTACGCTGGTTTAATCGTTAATAATTATATAACAAAACTGTATGCAGCAATGTGAAATTTACTAAATATGAATAAAATTGAAGAGCCTTTTTGTGATTTCGAAATAAATGCGTTTTCTAAGCTCATACAGTTTTTTACACTTTACAAAAACCTAAACGTTTTAAAATTGTTTGTCTGTTTGTTTGTACGGCATAATCTCCGGAATGGATGAACCAATTTTGACGAAACTTTCATTTGCGTGTAGATGACTTTCCAGAGATTAATCTATGCTACTTTTTATCCAGGAAATGTTATGGGTTAATTAAAAATTGAAAAAATGTAAACGTTATAGACAAAAATTAGGGGTTTTGAAATCGGACGTGACACGCGGTCATTTTATAAATAAAACAACCGATTTGGACCAAAAGCTTAACACTTTGACAAGACCGTCTGTGTTTTAATTTGCTGTATACGCTGGTTTAACCGTTAAATGTATATCAAAACAGTAAGAAATAATGTAAAACTTATTCATAGATGTTAAATTCATCTCAAAACAAGATTTGTAATTTTTATGTTCGTCTGGGAATTATGAACAACAAACTAGCGGAAAACGGGACTTTTAGTGTTTATTGTAACATAGCTAATATTTACGTAGACCTAAAATGAACATATAAATCGCTTCAGACAAAACTCACTGTGTGGTTTTGGGCCATGGGGCTCTGATCTAAAATTCTTTGTTTTTAATTGCGTGTAATGGTAAGGCACGCTGTTTACCCGGTAGTCCTTTTATTTATTTAATCCCATCTCAAATAAGCAGGTTGTGCTAGTAGTCTCTTAATAAATTGGATTTTATAAAACAAATATTTTAAGGCGTATGAATTGGTCAGTTGTTTTGTAATATACGTTTAGAAATAGTTTAGTTGTATCCGGACGTCTTTTTAAAATCGGTGCACTAGTTTTCGAAGTACACGCGTTACACATCTGAATATTATACGTGCCATCTAATCTGTTAAACTTGTTTTCTGTTACAGTCGTGGTATGATTACAAACTGAGGTGGGAGCCTAAAGAGTACGGAGGGGTTCAGATGCTGCATGTGCCTTCAGACCATATCTGGCGCCCTGATATCGTACTTTATAACAAGTGAGTATATCCACTACGAACACATAGTAGAAATATTTAAATAATTAAACTTTTTGAACTGGGAAGCTATTGTATTTTCTAAAAACATTAATGTGAAATAAGAATATATAATTCATTGTTTATTTACGATTGATGTTTGGTATTGTGTTTTAAATAAACCAATGTTTAACAAAAATTCTATTTTTCTCAGTTCTACAACAATAAACAAATAAAGTAATTATATTTATATATAAATATGCTGTTAATATTAAGAATATAGTTTTATATTTGTAGATATATTAGTTTATAAATATATTCTAAATAATTCCATTATAAATACTGTACTTCAAAAGACTTAAGCTAGCCTACAACCATGACTGTTTTCAATTTTTATAATTTAACCCTTTAGTGCTCCACGACGTGCTCCGTACGTCCTACCACTTGTACTAAACGTGTTATGACGTACTATACACGTCTATTGTTTGTTTACTTCAATACTGTAGTAAAACTTTTGTAGTCATATTTTGTTAACTTGGATACAGACCAACCACTGTTTGATTTAGTTCCGCCATCGTAACCGCTATTACCAACATGAACGACATAGACGCCCTTTTAATTAATTCGTTTAAGAGTTATAAATAGCAACACAAAACCTTTTCTTAGATTCACTTTCAAAATGGTGGCTTACTTTGTTTTTAGTTTTTTTATAACAATTTAGGTTGCCTTTTAAACCATAGGAAATGTTAAAACAATATTCATTTTTAAACGTTTCAGAAGCTGAAATAAACAAACTGTAACTTTTATTATTACTACAGTTGTGGTTTGGTTATAGCTCGTGTATGACTGAAGATGGCGACTTTGTCGTTGAAACGCGTTTCAGTAAATATGATAACATTAGTTTTGATATTCGGCGTTCATATCCTACCTAGTAAATCTTCTTACAAATCAAGCTCAATATTTATTTATATTCAATATGAAATGACAATAACACTTAAGAGAATAAGAATATGCTAGTCAATTGTAGTACCTGCTAAACATTTTCCATTAGAAACAAAGAGAAAATTCTCAATTTATTTGTTTAGTCAAAAGGATGACATTTTCAGCACATGCTACCTCGTGAAAGTCTAGGAGAATAAGCATTTGCTTATATTTTGCATTCATTTGTTGGCAAGCAAATCCTTTAGGTTTTACTCATCTAACATGTACAACATGGCGTGCCTATGTTAATGCAATGAACAACAATGGACCAGTTTACAATCTCAGAAAATCTTTCCAGCACAGTAATAAAACAAACCACAGCCAATACAATATATTGAAATGTGGGTTTAAGGTGCTAAGCTATGCAATCGATACTGTAAGGGAGACGCTAAGGGAGGGTAGGTTTACTCACCCCCTGCGTGTCAACACACCTTGTTTAACCACCCCCCCCCCCCCCCAGTACACTCTAGTATTTCACGCGTATGAGTGTTTTAACTGAAATTTTGACAAAGTTAATTTACACAAGCGATAATCTGTTTAGTTACTTGTTTAAAAGAGGGTGCGTTTGTTGAAGCGTTTTATTTGTGCTGCGACCGAATTTGGGAAATTCTGAACGAAGTTCGTTGTCTGTCTATAGTAGAAATGTTTACCACTGGCGTGTTATGGTTTCATTTAATTTATTTAGCTGTGATCGGCAATACAATTACATACAAGTCAGTCGATATACATACGTATAGGCACATTTTTATATTTAACAGTAACGAAAGTATAAATGAATACAATAAACTAATATTTAGATGCATATAATATATAGGTATATATATATTTATTCACTACTTCAGACAATCTGAAGTATTATCCGGGTAGATAATAATTAGTTTCGACGGTTATACCGTCATCGTCAGGTCCATGACAACGATGTTATGACTGGCGTAATATTTTAACACAAAGAAAACACTTAATTGAACAATAAAGCAATGACACATTTAACACGATACATAATATTACAACCAGAAGAACCGGCCATAAAGGAATAGTCACTGTAGTTGTATACAGTAACTTGGCGTCTGTACACCTGGCTACCTACTACAGACTCGGTCCTTCCCCTCTCGCTTCCTCAAGCATCTGTTTCAAGATTAGTCACCTACTGGCTTAACCACTGCACTATTATACTTTTTTTGTGATTCACAATTTCAAATTTTTGTAAGAATATTTATAGAGTTCGGAAAAAAATAAGAAAAATGATATCAAACACGACCTTATTACGTTTGTAAAATCCATTTATGTAACGTCATGTTTATTCATTACTTTAATCTTTTTATTTTACTTTGTTAGGGGGCACTCCACCTTTAAAAAAAAATTCTTTATTTTTAAAGTAAACCTAATTATTTTATGTTTTATAATATGAGTGTTGGTTATAGTGACTTTTCCATAAGTTTTGGCCTTCCCCCCCTCCCCCCCCGGGGGGGGGGGGGTAAATTTTTACGCATTTAACTAGGCTTCACTGTGGCAGACATAACTCAAGTTGTATTTGAGATAGCCTCATTTTAATTTTTTTTATTTTGAAGAGGGCATTCCATTCTACAAACTGTAGTATGGATATTAAATTATATAAAAAATATGTTATTTAAATTTTTATAAAAAATTTTAGTAAAATCTTTTTTTAATCATTTCTTAAAATCTTTATTATAGGAACTAATGTATATCCATACTACAGGTTGTACAATGAAATGTCCTCTTCAAAATAAAAAATAAAATTATTATGAGGCTATCTCAAATACAATTTGAGTTATGTCTGCCACAGTAAATGAAAACGTGAGAAACAAAACTTTCGGAAAACGGCCTAGAAAAAGACTCAGTTATTTGGAGAATATACATGTACGCGTTTCGTTTTTAGATAAATTAAACTAATTATAAGCATATTATCTATACTTATTATATATCAAAATGTTCAGAAAATCACAGGGAACAAATCTAGATGAAAAACAAATTAATGAATTTTTTGTATTTTTATCAATATTAAGGTGGAGTGCCCCCTTTAAGAAATTAAATATAAACAACAGTATTGTTTATTATTTCATAAAATTTTCTAACTTGAAACTTTTTAATTTTTAGTGACACGTAATAGTTGTTTACAATCAGAGAGAAGAGGTTTCTACTAGCTGCAGTCACGCACCGTTACTCTGCAAATAACAAATAGTACTGTAATGCTATCCACGAACAATTAAAATTCAATTGACTTATTAATGATTTTTTTATGAAATAATATGAAATGAGTATATCGCATTATAAAGTAAATGTTTTTTTTTTTTTAAGACTAGTTAGGTAAAAGTATTGTGTGAAATAAAGTAATTGTAAAAATAATTACTTAAACGTAAAAACAAAACTTTCTTTCGTATAATTTAAAAATAGTGGTAATTTAAAATTTGTAATGTCAAAGTATCTAAAACCGGTAACTTTAGAAAAAATTTGGAAACAAAAATATTTAATATTTTAA